>JABFFE010000978.1:0-12385 GCA_013623625.1 Fusarium setosum | reverse complement strand
CGTCCTCGTTCCCCGTCCCCGCAACCCGCAATCCGCACCGCCACGGATCAGTAATCACCTATTATTTGACGCCCCTCGTGGTTGCTTTGGGCTTCTGGTCCCTTTTTCCGCGTCTTCCGGGGTCTCGGCCGCCATTGCGTACCCCTGCCACTCAAGTCCTCCCTCCTCCCCCCTGGACTGCCAGGCTCTCAAGCCTAAAGCCTCCCCGCTGGTCCTGGTCCTGGTCCTAGGTACTGCCGACTGTCTCCACTCTTGGCAGTTGACGCCAAAGGAACAGCCTCCCAGTTAGCGAGTTATACATATTCATGGTGGGAGCTTCAACCCACTTACACCACATTTCAATCCTCCCTCGACTCCGACTCACTCGCGGTTGAGTCCCCGCATGCAACTACCTTCGCACTTTGAAAACCCAAAGCCCTGTCTCCGTGATCAATTGGTAGAAGCCAATAGTCCATAAACGCGTTCTCTGCCCAGCTTGATTACCTAGGTTCCGGTTCTCCAGACGAATAATACGACGCTGCGGAGCTCGTTGCTCCCGCGCCTTCATCCCTCATGGAGCAGACATTCATGACAATACACAGTGAGTTTGCCTCGACTACTACCCCAAACCCCGATCATGCCACTTCTCTGACATCCAATCACCGCAAGACCTGGGACCGGATGCAAATATCCTCTACGCATCCGACTCCGTCTTCGACATCCTTGGATACACCCCTCAGGAGGTGCTCGGGAGGTCGAGTTTCGAATACTTCCATCCAGACGAGGTGCCCTTTGCCCGATCCGTTCACAGCCGTGGCGTTTTGCTGGACAAGGCTGCCGTTCTACACTATGCGCGCATCCTCTCTCGCGACGGTCGTTGGGTAAGCTGTGAATGCTGCTTCACCATTGTCCACGATGTTCTTGTCGCATGTACTAGTATCTATCGCCGAGGTGAAAAGAGTGAGAGTATGTCATTTGACTGATGTCCCAGGTCTTGATGCTGGGGCTCATGCCCTCTTTTGTTGTCGCCGCGGAGACTAACCTGAAATATAGGACGTGCCATCGAAGCACCTCAGATTCGACGCATCTTCTCTTGCTCTCCTAGAGATCCACGTTACCATATGCTGGAACATTTATCACCCAAGTTCAAGATGCAACCAATGGAGCGTGAGCCTCGAGCGGCTCTCATCTTGAACCGGTTCACCCGGACCCTAACTGTCATGTTCGCTACTGAGGCCATTGCCTCCATTCTTGGTGTTTCTGCTGAGCAGGTTCGCCACAAGAGTTTCTATGAGTGTATACGAGAGAGCTCGCTGGATGATGCCTTTAAATGTCTCGAAAGTGCCAAGGCCAACGACTCAATCGCTTACCTGCGCTTTTGGTCAAGGGACCCTCGACGACCAGAGGACTTTGAGGACGAGGAGAGTGATGACGACCATGACAACACGGAGGACGGAGAGGAGGGAGATGACCAGTATGAGGTGGATGGGGACGCCAATACACCGTGCCAGAGCCAGGATACAGCCTGCCGCGGGTCTCTAACGCCAAGGAAGCCGCATGTTCCTGAAAGCCGGCGCTCGAGCGACTCTGAAGGAGGTGGTGTCAAGCTGGACGGGGCCATGGAGCTTGATCTGAGCCAGCACCCCAGTCCCCCAATCAAAGTTGAGCCAGATGTCGAGATGCAGGATGGTGGTAATTACTTTGACGAGACAGCCTTCGAATCGCGGACGGCAAGCTCAGCAGCCATGGCCTCTTCCTCCCAGGCTGATACCTATCGAACCCCCCCTACGCCCCAATCCCCAAATTCCGACGAGCGCTCTACCTCACGCATGCGGAGGGCTCGCAGCCAACCAAGACGACGACTAGCCCCCTCTGTTGAGCTGGAGGCAGTTGTTTCGTGCACGTCCGACGGGCTCGTCGTAATCTTGCGTCGCGCAAGACCCCAGATCCCGAACCTCCACCCTCCTCTTGTCCCGTCACATTTCGAGAACGGCCTATTCGCCGCCCCATGGGGCCAGCAACCTATCCGCCCTCAGTATTCGCCGGAAATCTTGTACAACTTCCGGCCTCCTTTGCTCCCGCAGCACATGCCGCTTCGAGAGAACGTAAAGGCTGCTGGAGGCCCACCAATAGACCAGTTGATGAGGTCCATTAGGGATGTTGCCGTCTTTGCCTGGGCTCTGGTGGGAATCAACGGAAACATGGCTTCATACAGCCATGGTCAACCAATGGGAGAGTCTCAGCCCCCAGATGGGCTTCCAGTTTGGGATCCTACAGTGACACGAACATCCTATCAGGGACCCGAAAATCAAGCTACTCATCGCTGGACGAGAGAGCGCGAAGAGCGACAGGCACAATTCACACAACAGGATTCTTTCTCGATGGAATTTTCTTTGAATGGGGCCAGGAACCACAGCACTTCGAGCATGGGATACGAGAACTATTCTGCTGATGGTTATGGAAACCAGTGGCGTTCGCAGCCGTCGGCCTTTCAGCAGAACCATGAAGCCTTTACGCATAATCGTTGCAACGGAGAGCAGACGAGCCCTAGAGTGATGGCCCCATCCCATTACATGGGCGTAATGACGCTCCCGCCCTTAGGCCAGTGGAATGGGGGGCATCGCATGTTGGGGAACCCTCAGATACCCTCGTCATCGGCCGAGGATACTCAGCATCGCCCTTATCGATGGTATTAATGTGGACTTTGACGAATAATAATATTGGCCTGGTGGAGTAAAAGAAGGCCACATAATTTTGGAAAGCTGATTGATGAAATATGATACCTTAGGCATAGAAGTTGGCGTCTTGTTCTCGCTACCGCTCTTCCTCGACAGCCTTGGAACACTGAATTCCGAGCTTTGCTTAGAGGAAGGGCGCATTGTTTGTTGCAGGCGATGAGCTCTAGCATTTACCCAAGATACCCATAATATTTAAGCGATAGCGGAAAAATGATAATTGTGTGTTTTTGGATTTGACTTTGACTACCCAGGGGGACATGAAGTGAATATGAGGATAGGAATAACATGTGGACATCTCAGTGAAAGTCTACGCGCATTCGATCTAATTTCTTGCTGAGGCAGCGTTTTCACAATGCATGATCATAGCGGCCATGGGGTTGGGTTCCGGCATATCTTTTGTTGCAAAGTACACAATAAGTCTTGGTGACCTTGGCCAGATCATGAAAATATGAGCATCACTATCCTGGTGGTAGCGTTTCAAGGGATGACCAGACGTAAGGTACCCATTTGGGCAGGCGGGTGCATGTGATTGGTCGTGGCCAATTAGAAGCTTGGGCCATTTCTCGTCAAGGGGTTGTTTCTGGAGAGGCAACCGTGGAACTTTCGCAGTTGGAGCCGAGATACGTCAGCTTCTCTCGCTCAGCAACTTTCAACCTCCAACTTCTTTGAGAATCCACGACAAAGCCGCACGCCAACTGCGGCCGACTCTTGGTACGAGACGAATCGCGGCCTCCTAAAGATAGCCTTGCGATCTTGTTTGAGCCGCGCATCGCTGCTGAATCCCATCGGTGCCCACCTCGGCAGCTTAAACCATGGCAGCTTCCAGCGCTCGAGGGCACTATGCCAACCCACCTCTGGAGGACGAGGACGACTTGATTGACCCCGATGACGGTATGTAGTCAATATTCTCGGTCCTGCATGCTACGCAAAGCAGCAGACATCCTCTGTACCTGTTGAAACTTACACCAGCCCAGCCGATCTTAACGACTTCGACGACCCCCTTGGAAACAATGCATCTCGCCAGCCTCTGACAGGCAACATCGGCTCCAGTTCATCATCGCAGCCGCTGAACGAAGGCTACCTGACCTCTCGAATCCCCGGCGAAGATCGACGAGCCCCTCAGAACACGATCGACGAGTCCGTATGGGAGACGCTACGTCGCGACTTGCTTGCTGTCTGGGCCAAGCTGAGGGAGGTGCTGTACCCACGCTACCTTCTGGGTGGCACCATGTTCGATTCAGAGGGGGGTCTGCGAGGCGCCTACTCCAACATCCGCGGTGCTGGTATCTCGGGCACGAGAGAAGAGCTCACCGGGCTGGCCAGCCGGATGGTGGATGCTGAGGCCCTGCTCCAGAGCAACATGACGCCTGGTCTGCGTGACTGGGATCTTTGGGGTCCCCTCATATTTTGTCTTCTCCTCAGTCTCCTCCTGAGCTTTACTGCTCGCGGTGAGCAGAGGGATTCGGTATTCAGCGGCGTCTTTGCCATGATCTGGCTGGGCGAGGCCGTTGTGACCTTGCAAATCAAGCTGCTGGGAGGCAACATGTTCGTCTTCCCCAGATATTCATTGCATGACATACGTTGCTAACATACTATGCAGCTCTTTCGCTCAGAGCGTTTGTATCATTGGCTACACGCTGTTCCCTCTGGTCCTGGCTGCCATGATGTCCGCTCTCGGCCTGCACTGGATTGCCCGCATTCCCGTCTACATCATCCTGATTGCCTGGTCTCTGGCCGCTGGTGTTAGTATTCTGGGCGGCAGCGGCGTAGTGAAGAACCGAGTGGCTATTGCTGTCTACCCGCTACTCGTCTTTTACCTTGGCTTGGGCTGCTTGTGCTTCATCAGCTAAGTCGCAACTCGCTCTCCAGAAGAAGTTTGTACTGCCACGCTGGTCTCTATCAGAGCTCGAGAAAAACGAAAGATGGAATTTGACTGATGTACTTTTACTTGTGATGAAAGGGATTTCGCACTAAACTGCGGTGTTGTACGTATGGGGGCGGTAAGAGTAGAGTGTCATGAGACGACACCGAGGACTTTCAGCTGGATTGGGAACTTGTATTTCGTACCTACTTACTTTTAAAATTCAAAGTGAAACATGTCCACCTTGTTTCCCAGGCGCGTCGCATCTTGGCGGGGACGGTATGGAGAGGTGACACCCACCTTTTGTCTAAAGGCTGCTTCAAGCCAGCAAAGGGTCTTGCATATCAGGAGCATATGGATCTCTGCTCTGATGACGCTCCACAGACATGCACTTATACAAGCCAAGTAGCCTACGATCTATACACCGCCCCGTCTCCCGTCTTCCCCGGTAGGCTTGCTCTCAGATCCAAGGTTCCAGGCATGGCTAGAATCCCTGCCGCAGCAGCAAAGACCACAGAGGGCGGCTTGGAGATTGGCGATGTGAGCCATTCCACAGCCACGGGCCAAGGGCTAAGGCAAGGTACCAAGGCGCCCTGGCTGCTAGGTACAAAGGGTGGTATGCGCCTGTTGTCAGCAGGCCTCCTCCCCCCCCCCATTTCCCTTGTCTAAGGTTAGCACCCTTCTATTCAAGCAATCTCTTATCTCTCTTCAAAGAACAATGGAAAATGGTATTGCCGTTGTCTTTTTTCCCCTTTGGCTGATAAAATACAGCATTACCCCTCCTTCCGGGCGCGGGCGTCAAGTGTGGGCGGTGAAGGCTTAGTTTAGTTTTGGTTATTTTGACGTCGGCGACTCTACATGTGCTTGATTGGAGGAGAGCGCTCAAGTGCTCAACCGCCGACTAGCATCAACGAACACCCAACTCAGACAACCTGCGAAGCCTGATCTCGAAGCCAACACATCATCCTTGTAGAAATACGCGCAAACTCGCATTTCGCTCCTTATTTGATACCGGATCGAGAGCCGGGTCGAGCCTGAAACCCCTTCCAACCTCGTCGCCCGTCAAACTCGTTTCTAGTTCTAACCTCGTGCCCTCGCCTTGTCCCGCTGTCATCACGCCGAGCCGCCGCACAGCCAGCCCGCCATGGCCGACGACGCACCCGACGCCAGTCCCAAGAACGAGCCCCTCAACATCGAGACCAAGGAAGACGCCGAGACCCGCGCTGCTCGCCGTGAGCTCAAGCAGTCGTCCATCTCCGATACAACACCGTCCACCGCAGAGGGCTCCGACACTGCGACCCCGGCAGCCAATGCTTCTGATGCGCCCGACGCCGATCTGAAGGATCAGGTTGCGTCTCCCAAGAAGAAGCGCGCACACGATCAGTTGGAGGGCAGCAAGGAGGCTGAGGACAACGATGCGAACAGCGTTGCTTCGACCGATTCTGCCAAGGACCGAGCCTTGCGACTAGAACCCGAGAAGAAGCGACATCGCGATGAAGAATCTAACGAGGCAGATCTGGTGCGTCGCCTCTATGTTGATTCACATCATGTTATGACTTCAGCTAACGCAATACAGACATCAACAGCTGCCTCGAGCCAAGAAGCGACCAAGGAAACCGAGGCGGGCAAATCACCGACAAAGAAGTCCCAACCACAAACATCCGCCAGTGCCTTCGCAGCCTCTGGCTTTGGAGCGCTATCTTCGGGAACATCGCCATTCGCATCACTTGCCGGCTCCCAAGGTGGCAGCGCGTTTGCCTCTGCTGCCGCTGGCAAGCCCTCGCTTAATTCATTTGCTTCTCCAGCCCCGTCATCGGCTGCGCAAGCCCCTGCCGCGCCGCCCAAGTTGACTTTCGGCAGTGGCAGCGGCGCATCGCCCTTTGCAGGTCTTTCTTCTGGTACTAATGGTTTTGGAAGCGCATTCGGCGGGAGTGCCTTTGGTTCTTCCCTAGGAGGTGCCAAACCCTTGTCGAGTTTCGCGGCCCCCGGAGGAGAGCCCCTCAAGAGCGAGAAGCCTGCGAAGCCGTTCGGTGCACCAGATAGCGACGACGAGAGCGATGAGGACGGCGATGAGGATGGCGACGATAATGAGCAGCCCGACGAGACGGAGCGAGCGTTGTCGCCAGAGAAGGAATCCGACGAGAAGAAGAAGCTCAAACTTCAGAAGGGTAAATCTTTATGCCTAGTGCCTACGTGCTCCTGTGCTAACAGTGTTTAGTTGAGGTAAACGATGGCGAAGCCGGCGAGGCTACGATTCTATCTGTAAGAGCCAAGATGTTCTATCACGACAAGGAAGCAGGCTGGAAAGAGCGAGGAGCGGGCATGTTGAAGATCAATGTACCTCAAGCCTGCGTCGAGTACGATGAAAATGGAGCTGTCGTCCCCGGATCCTTTGACGCCTCTGCGCTGGAGGTTGATGACCCAGAAGCCGCGGAAGGACAGGGACACAAGGTTGCTCGTCTTATTCTGCGACAGGATCAAACTCACCGAGTCATTCTAAACACGGCGCTTGTCGCTGCTATGAAGTTCCAAGAGAAGGCTTCATTGAAGTCGGTTGGAATTCTCTTCACTGCTTTCACTTCTTTTGAAGGGGAACCGGCTAAGCCTGTGAGCATTACGATGCGCGTGAGTAGCTAGACTTGGGACTCTCTTCCTACTACATGAAACTAACGTTTTGTTCTATCTAGATGACGGCTGCTAACGCCAAGAGCTTTATGAGCGAGATCGGCGTCATCCAGAGGGAGCTCCAGAGCAGTTAGACACTGTTATAGGAGGAATACCCGGACACCACGCCGAGTCCATGATGATACGACGCCCGGCCGCCAAACCCTTGCAGGTTCGCAAACGAGGATTTGCATACAGGACAGCAAGGAAAGCTAAATAGGCCAGGCGCCAATTTTTTTTAGGCGATTGACGCGGCAGATGAGCCTGAAGGATACAAGGCGCTGCCTAACTTGGAGCAGACATGTTCACATAGGGGTGTTATGGGCCTGCTCGCTTTCTGGCTTGGTAAAACGGCACCGTGGATAGAATTGTGTACACATAACCGTCTGGGAGTATCGCGGGCCTTCGGGAGGCGGAACTTGGGAAGCTTTAGTACAAGTCCCAGTTGCTTGAGCGGACAGGCCGGAGATGAAACGCAGCCGTGTGCTGGTCATGCAGTCGTAGTCACATCAATAAACGCAGTTTGTATCAGAACGTTCATTATAAGCCAATATTGAAGGATATCTAGATTCAACGGGGCACACCGTGGCTGACGTTGGATGAACGGCTTCATCGACCGCACGTGATTTGGCGTCAATTCCGCGACTACCTCATCTGGATGACGTCGCCACTTTGACGGGTTTCACGTCTGCTCTCCCAACAGGACACAGTCTTTCCGTCATTCAACGACGTTTATTTACACCACAATCATCTTCGGTACTCCAGGGATGATATAACTCTGTGATTCAGCATGGCAGATCCCACTGGGCCTGGCATGGCCCTCGACGGGCCCTCAACTTCATCGCGCGGAGGGAAACGGAAGCGTGACTCGGAGCAGAATCCTAAAGCTGAGAGCTCGGCTGCTGATAAAACAAACAGCTCAGGATCCAAGCGAGGCGCCAAAGGAGGCAAAGGAAAGCTAAGCCTCAAGAAAGAAGCTAGCAGTGCCGTTGTACCCTGCGTCGTGGAATGGCCAGAATCGTTTAAGCAACTGGAACGAACCCACCGGGCGCTGAATCTCGTCTATACCTTCTGCACTACTCGAAAACACCTGGCTACAACATTTGACACGATAAAGTCGGCTGTGGAGGCCCACACGAAGCGGGATCTGTCAATCGAGGAGATTGCTTCAATGGTGGCGCTCCGTCCTGAGGGCATACATTTCGCATATGTGGACGAGGTCATGCTGCAACTGGACATCAAGGGCTCCGAACGAGACGATGTTTTCAGAAGAGGAAAGTCGATGGCGTCTCAGGCCCCAGCACACGATGCATCGGTGGGAGGTTACTCTGGCATGGAGAGCCTTGACAAACGACACGAACTCGAACTCGAACCTACGGGGCGAGAGGTGCTTTTTCTCGAGTTTATTGATGGCGACTTGAAGCGGCAGGTCCCTAGTAAGACAGGCGAACCGACGAATCCAACCAGAAAACTGCGAGAGGAGCAACTGAAGATACCTGTCTTCAGCCAGAAACAGATGACGTCTCTAATTGAGAGGCGAAATCAAAAGTTTATGAATGCTATCAACATCTTTCTAAACAAGTGTGTCGAGGACAAACTAGACCCTGAAGAAGTTTTAAAAGCGCAGACAAAGGCATACATCCCGGCACAATCTACTAACGAGGACTATGCCCCAGAAAAGGCAGCCGACTCTATCCCAGAGAGTATACCGAAGGAACGGAAGTCAATACCGGAGATTGTTCAAGAACTTAAAGACAGCCCATGGTATACTGGTCAGATAGTTCCAGACGGGCATCGAGTATTTGAGCAGCAAGAGCCTGTCTATGGCGACCTCAACTTTCTCCTGAGTCAGGATTTGGTGAATGCCCTATACAACGCCAAAGGGATCACACAATTCTACGCCCATCAATCCGAAGCTCTGAACAGTCTTCATGATGGCCAGCATGTTGTGGTTTCGACCTCAACAAGTTCTGGCAAAAGCTTGATCTACCAACTTCCAGTGCTCTATGCCCTCGAAAAGGACTACAACTCCAGGGCCATGTACATTTTCCCGACCAAAGCATTGGCGCAAGATCAGAAGCGGAGCTTGAAGGAAATGATGGGTTACATGCCCGGTCTCGAGGAGACTATGGTTGAGACATTTGATGGCGATACTCCAATGAACGAGCGCAACACTATTCGGGAGCAAGCCAGAATCATATTCACCAACCCGGATATGCTTCACATCACTATTCTGCCCCAAGAGGAGCGGTGGAGGTCGTTTCTGAAGAATCTGAAATATGTTGTTGGTAAGTGTCTCGCGTGAACATGTTCTTTCTCTGCAGGACTAACATGAACTATCAGTGGATGAATTGCACTACTACAATGGTCAGATGGGGTCACACATGTCATTCATTATGCGAAGACTGCGGCGAGTGTGCGCCGCCGTGGGGAACCGACGTGTCAAGTTCATTTCATGCTCCGCCACGGTAGCCAACCCGGAGGAGCACTTCAGGACCATATTCGGCATCGAGAATGTCCGGTTGATAGATTTTGACGGGTCACCGTCTGGACGAAAGGAGTTTCTATGTTGGAACACGCCATACAAGGACCCAGGTGACCCTGCTTCGGGACGTGGCAGTGCAAAGTTCGAGTGTGCCCGTCTCTTCTGCGCCCTCATGCTGAGAGGAGTAAGAATCATTGCATTCTGCAGGATCCGGGCACAATGCGAGGTTCTGGTTAGCGCCATCAAGCAGGAGCTGGAGGCTCTAGGGCGTCCGGAGTGCCTCAACCTGGTGATGGGGTATCGTGGCGGTTACACGGCGCAAGACCGTCGCAGAATTGAGAATGAAATGTTTCAGGGTCAGCTCCTGGGGATTGTTGCGACCACGGCGCTGGAACTTGGCATTGACATTGGCTCACTGGATTGTGTCATGACCTGGGGTTTTCCGTATACTATCGCCAATCTGCGTCAACAAAGTGGCCGGGCTGGTCGCCGCAACAAGGATTCGCTCTCGATCTTGGTTGGTGATGGCTTTGCTACAGACCAGCACTATATGCAGAACCCGGACGAGCTGTTCACCAAGCCCAACTGCGAGCTGCAGGTGGACCTGGAGAATATGTTGGTGCGTGAAGGCCACATTCAGTGTGCGGCTTATGAGATGCCGATACGAGCAAATGAAGACGCGCAGTACTTCGGCAAGGACTTGCCGAGAATCTGTGATGAGCGCTTGATGCGAGACGAGATGGGGTTTTACCACTGCCACGATCGGTTTCGACCAATACCTGCAAAGTATGTTGCTATTCGAGACACGGAAGATGAGCACTTTGCTATTGTCGACATCACCAATGGTCGGAACATTGTTTTGGAAGAGCTGGAGGCCTCCAGGGCGACGTTTACCATCTACGACGGAGCAATTTTTCTTCACCAGGGCAACCCGTATCTGGTGCGAGATTTCCTGCCCGATAAGCGAATGGCCAAGGTGGAAAGGGTCAAAGTAGACTGGACGACTGTACAGCGCGACTTTACCGACATTGATCCTACGGAGACGGAAGCCATCCGGACTATTTCAGGATCACGGTCACATGCATACTACGGCAAAATCAAGATCCAGCAGAATGTGTTTGGCTTCTTCAAGGTTGACAAGAAGGGACGGGTGCTTGATGCGGTGCAAGTGGACAACCCGCCGGTGATCCGGTTCAGCAAGGGGATGTGGCTGGACGTTCCCAAAAAGGCCATTGATATCCTCCAAGAACGGCGGCTACATGTTGCTGCTGGGATCCACGCAGCTGAGCATGCCATCATGAGCCTGCTACCCACGTTTGTGGTCAGCATGCCGGGCGACGTGAGGACTGAGTGCAAGGTTGCAGCAAAGGAGTTTGCAAAAAAAGAAACACAGCGCAAGCGGCCAGCGCGTTTGACCTTTTATGACGCCAAAGGCGGAGCAGGAGGGTCCGGAATAAGCACCAAGGCATTCGATCACGTCGACCAGCTATTGCGGGATGCATTGCGGCGAGTGGAAGGGTGTCACTGCGAGCGTGGCTGCGTGGAATGCGTAGCATCAGAGCTGTGCAAGGAGGCTAATGAGGTGATGAGCAAGGCGGGAAGTCAGGTTGTGCTCAAGACTCTGTTGAACATTGAAGTGGACGTGGACGAGCTGCCAATGGGTCCCGAGTTGAATACTCCCATTGGGATGGAGACGATTGTGGTGGCCGAGCCAGTGCCTTGCCGGCCGAAAGAGGCAGCATTTGGCAACAATGAGGCGCTCCAGAACAAGAGTGATTCTGGGGATGCCGCCAAGTTTGGGGTTTCTGGAAGCACAGATGGCAGCGGTGGATTCGAGAGATGGCTTGCGGATTCAATATGAAGATAGGACGGGTTACCGTCTTACATGCAGGCTTATTAGGGCGTGAGGATAGACGGCAACACGGCACGCGCACACAGCGAAGGGTTTCATTTTACCCCCGGTTAATCTGACGAACAAGCTTTTTGAGTTGCGGTGCTAAAACGACGACGGGCGCTCCAATCGGGCGGGCTGTGGCAGTGTAGGGCTAGACGAGGGTCTACGTGGGTTGCAGTCGACGGACTTTGTCGATATAGAGATCGACATAAGCTGCTCGCGGTAGAATGATGCCGTGGTCTAGCGGCAGTTATCAAAATTCTGGTCTTTGTCTATGAGAGAGCTTGTGACGTAGAGTTGGCGATCTGGACTTGGCGGTGGGACCTCTGTGATCCCCTTGGCAGAAGCCAAGTTTCTGCCAAGCAATCTTAACTCTCGGCAGCAAAAAATTACAGTAACGGCTGGACCCGTTGTGGCTTTTTCGGTAGACGCCCGCCAGGTCGGGACCAAAGTCCCCTGGAACTCGTTGAGAGGATCAACATCTCTGCCAGCGCGCGGGATGCAACTGAAACTGGGCAGGACTGACCGCATCTCTATCATCCCGAGGACGTGTCATTGGCCGATCACTGCAGGGGTCTTTTGTTTACTGGAGACGCGGAGGTTCCTCTGGCGCCCATGATATGTCCATTCGTAGTAAGCCCCCAGACAGGGCTCACAAGCGCGCCCAAAGGGGCAAGGGGGGGAGTGAAACAACACCAAGGGACCCAATCGACAATGAATGGCTCCTGCTGCTACTGCCTCACGGTGGGAATGAGGGAGTGCTT
>JABFFE010000977.1:0-13306 GCA_013623625.1 Fusarium setosum | reverse complement strand
GGTTGTCGTTGAAGTAGGCAGGAACAGTGATGACGGCCTTCTCAACCTTCTTGCCGAGCTTGGTCTCGGCAATCTCCTTCATCTATTTGGAGGGGTCAGAAAAATTGCTCGAGCGTCGCTAGTGCGGGGGCGGGGAAAATATTCTGTGTGGGCTTACCTTGGTGAGAACCATGGAGGAGATTTCCTGGGCGGAGAAAGTCTTCTTCTCGCCGAGGTACTCGACCTCGATCTTGGGGTTGCCGTTGTCATCGACAATCTTGAAGGGCCAGGACTCGATGTCCTTCTTGACGGTAGGGTCATCGAAACGACGGCCAATCAGACGCCTGCGCACAGAAAATTCAGGTCAGAGGCTGTATTTCTCGCGGGTCGAAGGAGGGAGACAGGACTCACTTGGCATCGAAAACAGTGTTGCGGGGGTTCATGGCAGCATTGTTCTTGGCGGCCTCACCGATCAGACGCTCCTTGTCAGTGAAGGAAACGAAAGAAGGGGTGGTGAAAGAACCCTGCTCGTTGGCGATGATCTCGACATTGGTACCCTCGTACGTGGCAACGCAGGAGTAGGTGGTACCTGTGCGGAAGCGATGTTAGCGATTTGAGCGTCTTTGTGATGTTTGCGCGTTGCGATTTTGTGCCGCTCCCTTTGAGATTTTTTTCCCTTTGCCGCCCGACGAGGGCATCGCGAGCGCACAGGAATAAAACGCAGCGAGCAGCACAGCGGCGGCAGCAACGACAACAAGAGGAAAAGACTTACCCAGATCAATGCCAATGGCACCGTCATACACTTCGTCCGCCATCTTGTCTGGTCTGAAAGGCTTTTGGTGGTGAAGGAAAGAAGGATGAAGGGGAAAGAGGAAGAACGTGGGGTTTCGAGAAAGAAATTCTCCCAACCAGATTTTTGTGAGCGGGCGCAGAGAATAAATTTTGGAGGGACCTGTGAACTTTTTCTGCCGGGTGGGGCTCGGGTGAGGTGGGCTGCCAGAGATCCCCTCCGCTAAGCCTGATAGGGCAAGGTCTCTCGCCTGAGTTTTTTCAGGGCTCCATTTCTTTTCCTTCTCTCGGCGGCGCCTGGGCAACGCAAGAGGATATGAAGGCGCTTGCGGTTGAGAAATGAGAGACGAGGCAATTCTAAGCCCGAGATGGATTGTTATTGTGGCAACTGGTATCTATGTCAGCTGGTTATTGTTCACTTCATTATGCGAGGTATTTCTGTGAATATTCTGAATCAACTATGTCTAATAAAACTTCATGATTGTCTTTAATTTTGTATATTTATTGTGCGGCTAGGTAGAAAGTGCTTAGGTTAGAAGCCCGAATATCCGTGCCACAGTCGGCTTCAGTCAGGCACATGTGAGCCTTGACTCTGAACTCGCCTCGACGGAAACTGGCGACCGGTGGCGACGGGTCAGCCGCATCTCGAACGGCTTTTCATCTTTCATGCCTGAGAAAAACAGCCATGGCTGCACTCTGTACTACCAGGCTCTCAACGGCCACGCCGAGTCCCCGCGACTCGCTCCAACCTTGTAATCCAGTTGCCGCTTTCGGAGCCGCGGCGGCTAGAGTCTGTCAACTTACTCGCTCACAACCATAATTCTGCCGCGAAGAGCATTCTGACTCGTGGGTCTGGCGAATGGCAGCTTTGGGTGGCCTCTCGAAAACTTGCTGTTAACCAAAACCTGTGATTACCAATTCTTCGACCTGACTCTGTTCACCGAGGGAAAGCTACGGGTTGGGGATTTTGCTAGCATGTTGTGAATCACAAAGCCTTAGGTTAACAGCATGATGATACTAATCATAAAGGCAGAGGGTGTTTACTCAATATCATCATAAGCTTATGTTAGTTTTTGGCCTTTTTGTATGCCAGCAGGCAGGTCAGGCAGCCCAGTGAAAAACCCAATATTTTACCCAGTAGAGAATGCATTATACCCAATGCCTTGCATTGTTGCAACTCAAAGCAATAATAAGTCCGTAGCTGCACTGCGTAAGCAACAACCCACACAATTCAAGCCGCCACGAAATGTGAAGAATGTGTACGATGCACAGTCAACAGCAGTGTCAAATTCACCGCAGTGACAACCAGTAGAAATCGCGCCTCAGGTCCCCCCTCGAAGAGGATTATAAGCTTCTCAAGTATTGTATTAACCATAGGTGATTCTCCTAGTAAACACATAGACCGACTCAATACCCAAACCAGCCAAATATTCCTTTAGCATCATACTCAAGAACAAGTATCTAGAAAACCGCCTAGAGTTATTAGTATACACATTGGGGACTCTACACTACGTCTTGGAGGTCTCAATGTTGCGAGGCGAACCACACTCACTCAAGTCGGAATTTTAGCGATCAGGCAAGGCAGTGGAAAGGTATCCAATAGCAATGCTGATTCGAAACATAAGCTGCAGCCCTCGGGGAAAAACTGACCACCACCTTTTCTTCACTGCAATTTTAACCCACCCCCAGAGGTGGTTTCACGGGCTATTGGTGCCCCAGGCGTAGTCATTTGATCTTAGTGTTGTGAAGCGAACCAGACCCAAAAGGCGAACCACACACACATCAAGTCAGAATTTCGGTGATTGGGCAAGGCAGTGGAAAGGTATCCAATAACGATGCTGATTCGAAACATAAGACGCAGCAGGCAACTTCACTGCAATTTTAACCCACCCCCAGAGATGGTCAAGAAACACAGGTTAGGTAGATACCTTAGGATAGAGCCAGCCCAGACTTGCATAAATTTAGGAAACACTTAGACTATATATTAGGTAAGGCTCGAAGTATTATGATAGTTCGTTCTTAGATATACTCAACCTAATATTAGAGCTAAATTCAGGGTTATGGCCGCGGCTAGCATTCCAGTCTGTTGACCCCAGCTACCTCACAGCCATATCAGGCTGTCATGATGCCATGATACACTCAATGATTTCTTGGAGGCGTGATTTACTTGTACTTTGCCGTCAAACCCAGCTTCTTGACTTCAATGGCCACAACATCCGCAATAGTCTCCTTCAGCGGCACCCCCTTGGGCTCCCATCCCAGATACTTCTTGGCCCTCTCCGGCTCGCCCTTGGAGTTCTCGCTCCACGACTCGGCCGACACGAACCCCGTCTTGACCACCTCCTCCAACGGGACCGACTTGGTCTTGGGCTCCGGCAGGTACCCCTGACGGCTCGCCTCGTCGGCGACCCACGCCGCAACGTCAGCCCACAGGTGCTCGCCGCCTCGGGCGAAAAAGTAGCCGTGCTTGCCAAAGATCTCGGGGTTGTCCCGCTTGGAAGGATCCTGCGTTGCCTCGACGAACCTGTTGAACAGGTCTGCCAGGTCGTCGATGTGCACGTTGTCCCACTCCGTCTTGCCAGCCCCGACGACGGGCGCATAGCCAAAGTCGAGGGTTGCGCGGGTTAAGTTGGGGACCTGGATGCTGCGCTTGTTGACGGGCCCGCCGCCTGTGCCGTAGATGGTTGGGGGAGCCACGATGAGGATCTTGACGGCGTCTGAGCTCGCTGCCTGGACGATCTTGTCGACGTTTCTGTGGAGGGCCGTGTCGGGGAGGGTAGTCAGGCGGTCGATGTCCTTGATGTCGTTGTACTTTTGCTCCGGGAGCGGCGGCTCGCCGTAGCGCTTGTTGTCGGCGTCGTACCAGGTCAGGATGCCAGTTCCCGACAGATGGATCCAGTATCCGGGCTTATCTGCGGTGTGACCGGCGGCAAGGCCCTTTGCAATCGCCTCTGCAGCGGATACGCTGTCTGCAGAATCTGCCGTATCTAAAGTGAACGTCAGCTGGGAAATTTCGATATCTTGAGTGAGAGTGGAATTCGTACGGACGACAATATCGGCTTCGGCGGCGGCCTTCTCAATCACATCTCTGCTGGCAAGATCTCCGTACACAAACTTAGCGTCGGGATACTTTTCGGCAACGGGTTTGCCGCGCTCCTCGGTGCGGACGAAGAGGGTGTATTCGTAGTCTGGGTGAGTCTCGTGGATTTTTGCAAAGGCAGCGCCTCCGATGAAGCCTGGGGTTGAGAGCAGTTAGCACCTGGATGAACAGAGGGTTTCTGTTTTTGGGCTTGTACCAGTGACTCCGGTTCTGGGAGAGAACGTTAGCTAATGTTCGATTTTCTCATGGTGAACAATGCCTGGTGTGCAACTTACAGGAATATCTTGGGTGCCATTTTGACGGTGGTTTATGTGACGATGATGTGATGAAGCTCTGGGGAGGGGTAACAAGTTGTCTCGGAAATCTCAATCCGACAATAGGCGGCTGAAAAAGCCATGTGCTTTATACCGGCTTTCACCCCCATCCTACGATTTCTAATCAATGGAGCAATTAGAGATCAGGTCACTTCATTCCCACATAACATCAAGGTTCCCTAGGGTTTGGTGAGCGGGGGAGTTGACATCATGACGAGGTGTTTCCAATCATGTCGTGCTACCCCTCTGGTCATTGCTGCCACCATCGATGGGGACAATATGGATGATTGGCGATTAAGGAATCTCGGGGATAACATGATGCGGACGTATCTGGTAAATGGTGTTTTAACACCTGCAGAGGCTGTAACGTTGGTAGCTTACCTTAGCTACAGTATTGCTTACCCTACCTCGCGGGGGCCAAAAATCACCAGAAAGCTCAATTCGCAGCCACGCCTTGAATTCATTACTAAATTAGGTCGGGTTTATGAAGATATCATCATAACGGTAGTAAAGGCCTATCTAATATTTAATCTAAGTTTTCCATAAATTAATATAAATTTAGACTTGCTATGGCATAAGGGCACATCTCGCCGAGCCTCGTGTTTTTGACCATAAGTAGTAGCCTACAGATTCCATCACCGCAGCCCATGCTTGTGATGTTTTTGAGGCATTGGATTGGGCCATAGCAATTGTTGTTTTATTATGTTTTTTGGCAATGGTTTTTTTCTTAGGTTGATTGCTGGATTTGTCTAGTAACACACTTCAAGCAAGCAGCTGTCAACGCCATCGTCCCACGTCAATAGGCCACAGCAGTGGGCGTATGGATGCAACAACTCCGCCCGAACATCAGCTCCATCACCAAAGAACACCAGTTTCCTGCTTGTTGTCCAACAACCAATGAACCCCAGCAAATGGGCGAACAGCAACACCAAACACCAAGCAAGCACGATCCCACTCGCCAGACCAAAATATCAACAAACTTCCCCACCCCCGTTGCAAAGCAACCTCGATTGCGTCGTAAGCCCGCGGGTGACGGCAAACAGGACGAGACTTCGCGTGGTATCTCCGCAAACCCTTAGGCCATAGCAAGCCTAAACTTATGTTAATTTATGAAGAAATTAGTCCATATTAGGACAAGGGTTTACTATACTTATGATTATCTTTTCATACACTCATCCTAATGGAAGTCATAATGTGAGCCACTTTGATATCTGCCTCAAAGGCGGGAGTCTTGTGTTTCCTGTCACCAATTTAGTAGGCAAGCTCCCCTCAGGCGCCAAACTCACCAAGCGGGGTACACGATAGTTTGCCAGGCCAAACCTCCCAAGCATGGCAAGCGGCACCATCGCAACGTTTTGCTTTTTGCCAGAGCGAGGCCGGCCACTTGCCTCATTCCCCCTTCACTTGATAAAGCCCGACATCCCCCTCCCCGAGCTGCTCTCAACTCTTTCTCTTCTTCATCACAACCTTCACCCAAGACTACGAAACTCAGAAACCCACTAGCATCCCAAATCATCACGAAAATCCTCCCAAGCATACCATCATGCCTGACGGCCACACCTACAAGGGCTCTGGCACCAACAGCCGGGTATGCCTGCCCCAGAACTCTTCCTCTTCACCCCAACCAACAACACTGACGATATACTCGTGTCTAGGGCAACCACTGGTGCGCCCGAGACTATGGGGACAGCGCTGCCAACCCCAACTCGTACCACTACTCCAACACGTAAGTCGCTCCGTGGAGCATCAAAGTTGCTCACGTCCATGGTGGCTGACGTCTGACGCAGGGACGGCTCCTACTACTACTCCAACCCCGATGGGAGCACCTACCACAACGATGGTCAAGGCAACGCGACCTACACGTCGCCCAGCGGCGACACCTACACCTCCAGCTCTACTGAGAGCAGCAGCAAGAACTGAGGTTTGGGGTCTAGGCATCAGACGTGTTGAAGGATGAGAGAGAAGACGGACAAGCTGGCGAGAAAACTGTCGCCGCACACATGATCAGATGATGAGAAGTCGTTGACAGTCTGGTTCACTAGAGTCTATGGGCCCTAGACCAACTAAATACACATTTCTCAGGAATTCCCTGATCCTTCCTATGTGAGGCCTTTTGGTAGATGGAGAGCATAAAAGCAAAATAAAAGAAGAATCATACACATGCTCTTAGGCGCGTCCATATCGCGCTGGCCCAATCCTTAACCTCATCCGGGTATATGCAGTCCTCGGGTGGTCTGCAAAGTCCTCTGGCGCTTCAAATCCACTGGCATCTGAAATCCTCTCTGATGCCTACCGGTCTTTGCAAATCCTCCGGCCTTTTGAGATTCTCAGCTTTTAGAAAAGCTCTTGATCTCTGGAAAATCGTTTGATCTCAAAAAAATCCTCTGTCCTCCGTTGCCAACTTCCTTCATCATCATCCCCAAGATCAACCTCACATACAATTTGGTCTTAAATCTCTTCTGTTTAGTGGTGAACCGAGTAGTAGACAGACAGAGTGACGATCAGAACGGGGTAGATAACGGCCTCAACGAGTAGCTGCTGCTTCAAGGTACCGCGCTGGTCCTTGGTGAGACGGTGAATCTCTCCGTGGGTGTACCAAGAAACGGTCGAATCGAACTTGCCACAGAGAGCAAGCACCCCAATGAAGGGGAAGAGGATAGTCAAAATCATGATACCCATGAAGATCATCTTCTGTCTCTTGTCCTCCACATCAACCTGTTGGCGGCGAAGGCGAATGTCCTCGCGGGCGGCGTCGATGAGCTCAGTCTCAGACTGAGTGAAGAGACTCGCTTCACCGGGGAGATGCCCAGCTCGCTGGTTTGCAGCCCGTCTGTTCCTGGTGCTGGAGGAGAACCCACTAACCCGTGACAGGCCATCGTGGTAGTTTGTGAAGTTCTGGTGGGCTCCTCTATACCAGCCTCTGTTTGTACCAAATCGGGGATCAGTCGCCGGCGGAGTATCGAGGATGGCTGAGGATGAAACCAGCATGTCGGAGACTCTCTCACTCGCTGGCTATGAGTTAGCATCTGCTTATATATAGGATGTCCTTTCAACTTACAGTCACGGCGGCGGATCACCTGGTTTGGCTGACGTGCGTAGTGGGCCTGAGCTGGGCGGGTAAGACTCTGCCCCTGAGAGTTGGCCGAAAAGCGATATCGGTCAGGAGAGGGAGTCTTGGGCATAGCAGACGAGTTGGCCGTGCTCATGGTGTTGGATCTTGCCCTCATGGCAAAGGAGCTCGCACTTTCAGTGTGGTCCTCCTCACCTCTCTCTCTCTTGAAGTGCTGCAGCATGGCTGCTTCAGGGAGACTGATCAGAGGGAAAGGGAGTTTAGGAAGCTTTGAAAGAAACTCATCGTGAGGGACATGCGCGGGCTTGGCTTCGTCCGGCTCCTTAATACCACTTCGGTACAATGGCTGATCAAAGATGGTCAGAGGAGTCTTGGGAGGGTCTCGACCAAGGTTCTCGCGGATTCGTGACCATCTGAAGTACTTGTTTCCGTCAGCGGTGTCTGCATTCGCACGGTTTCCAGATGGACCAAGGTCTGAACCTAGGGTTTGGTAGCTGTCTCGTCGGGTTTCCATGCCTGTGAGGCCGCTGTGACGGTTTGACGGCTGCTCAGGCTCATCCTTGCGGAATAGATGCGCGAAACCAGGTGCTCGAGGTGGCGGCTTGAGGTATCGAGTTGCATTCTGAGAAAAGACGCCTGGACGCGCTCCACACTGAGGAACAAGAACCGGAATATTGGTTTGCTTGTCATTGCGGACACTGTAGGGCCCGATCTGAGCACCACGATGAGGGTGCTGGATGATCCTCTCAGTTGAGCCATAGTCGTGCGGATGCAGTGGATATCCCGATGAGTCAGATACATCAGCGAGACTGCTTCCCGTGCCCTTTGCAAGACTGTCATGGAACTCTTGCTGCATCGAGTCGAATGGATGCTCGGTGGTGACAGTCTGCCAATCGGCCTCTGTACCAGTTTGAGGCCGGTTCTTGAGGAGAGTGGCAATTTCACCGCCCAG
This sequence comes from Fusarium setosum, assembly GCA_013623625.1. Classification (NCBI taxonomy): domain Eukaryota; kingdom Fungi; phylum Ascomycota; class Sordariomycetes; order Hypocreales; family Nectriaceae; genus Fusarium; species Fusarium setosum. The sequence goes on along the minus strand of JABFFE010000977.1, from coordinate 5,102 downwards.
TCGCCGGTCCTGGACTGGTCCAGGAGCTGGGTCCTTCTTCGACTCTCGATGAACTGGAACTTTGACGTCTTCGTCGACGTTCTAGGCCGATCGAATAGCCGCGGAATTGTAGAAGGAGCCAACATAGGGCCAATCCTGGGCACCGTTGAGCATGTTGATCTCGGCGGATCGCGAGACGCTGTCCTTTGAGTGGTCGCTGAGCTTGACGTGGTGTAGCGCATCACTGACTTCCCGTTCGGCTGGGGGGTTCAAAAAGCCCGAGTACTTCTCTCCATCAAACTTGAAGGGGTCACCATCAGTGCTGTCCGAGACCCGGGAAAGTCTCTTGATAGTCTCCTGACTGTGATTGTCTTCCGGGACGACTGCAGCTCGCATTTCCTGACTATAAGGTCCAAGAGAAGCCCCGCCAGCCTGTTGGCGCTGCTGGTAAGCTGGCTCACCATTCTGCTCCGCATCGGTATAGATGCTAGACGAGGAGTGAAACGAGCGCAAACGGGGAGATGACATGGGCACCAGTCGCACAGACGGCTTAGGGACCAGCTCGCGACGTGGGACAGGTTCAAAATGGTGCGTTTGCTGACCCCAGTTGCGTAGGTTAGGATGAAGGGTCTCATCAGGGCGAAAACCAAAACCGAAGTTTGCCTGACGTCTCAGTTGCTTAATTGGTATTTCGGGAGGCTCTTCAAACTCTTCGTCTGCGGCAACCGTTTCCCACTCAGAAGCCGCTCCACCTTCTCCTGGGGAATCAATGAACCCGGAAGCGGTGCCAGCTCCGTTAGGGAGTCGAGATGGGTGCTCCGCGACAAAGTCCCGGGGGCCTGAGTTTCGGCCTTCAAGCTTCATGTAGGTGAAGTCTTGGAGCTGGACATCATCTCCAACGCGAGAGTCCCCAAAAGGATCCGAGTGATAGGACACGGAAGAAGCGGTGGTGTGACGACCATATCGCGCATCTCGGCCCGAATGATCACTCCCAGTGGAGGGGACCGACTATTGAGTTTAGTATTTGCGCCTTTCGACCTGATTGTTATTAACTTACATTTTCAGATATCGGATTCATCATTGTAGCTTCCCAAGGTGGTGTTCATGAAGGAGAAGTCTTCATAGGTGGTGATGAATCTCTGTCAGGTTGAAATAGCGTCGCTTAGGAACTGAAGATGAGGATGCTCCTCCGATGAGATTTTGTAGCGGGTCTAGTTGAACCCTCCGCGCTATATATCGCGCAAGGCTTGAATCACTGTCGATCAAAGTGTTTTCTGACAGTGAATGCTCTAGTTGAAGCAGAGCTTGGAGTGTGCAAGAAACGGTGACTATCGCGATGCGATGGAGGAGTAGGAGAAGTAGGAGGAGTTGTGGAGGTGGAAAGTGAGGGAGTGCACCACCTCGGTGGGGGGGTTTGTTGATTTGCAAACGAAATAGGCGGCCATGGTTGACTAAGGCATCAAGAATCAGCTAATTATTGGTATTTTGGAAGCTGGAAAATGGTTTCGTGGACAGATATATCTCTGGCAGCTGCCAACTGCTGGTTGCCAGTGTCATGGAACGGCCGGCGGGGAGGAACTAGTATCCGTACCTACTATGAGTTGGAGGTGGTCGCGTGTAAGCCACATCCACTATGGCTATGACTTGTGGCTTGGCCGAGCACTCTTGGTATATTGTCTCGGAAGCTTCGAGGTGAACGCCCCGACTCGAATCTCGAACTTGACAATATCTTTCTGCTTCACCTCACACAATGCCTGCCTCAACAGGTTTACACTGACATCCCTGTCATGATCCGCAGCGGGGAACCGGAACTGACAAGGCTTGTAATCACAAACCACTAGGCTCTCGTCAACTGTGAGAGCTGAGCCATCATACGCCATCTGTTTAGAGCGTCAAAGGCATTGGCGCAGCTCCAGCCTGTGGCATAAGCGTCGCTTAACTGCCGGTTCAACCACCCATCCATCCCTCATCCATCGTCCATCCATATCCCTCCATCCAATCCATCGCTTATCGCGACAACCCTGGTCGGCTCTGACCCGCCTTTGGACTGTCGCACCCGCACCCGCATCCGCACCCGCACCTCCACATCCACAGCCTGGCGACCCGAAGGTGCTGGAACTTTGTCATCGAGTCAACTTTGTCGTTGGGGCTCCCTCTCTGCGTTTCAAACTCCTAGCCTGTCCACCCTCATCTGACCTTTTGCGCGCTTTCCGCTGCGTGCGTTATGGCCTCTCTCGCGCGCTCGCCGCGGCGCTGGGACGAGCTCCCAGATGAGATCCTGCTCCAGATCCTGTGCTGTGAGTTACATTCACTCCGGCCTGTCCCATCAGTACCCCGCTATCAACCGAACCTGCTGACATCCATCCTTACTTACCCCAGATCTTGAGCCTCATTACCTGCCCAGGCTTCAGCTCGTTTCACGCAAACTTAGAGAAATCTGTCTTGATCATGAACTTTGGAAGCGTCATTGTTTCGAGCATTCATCATGGTATCACTTTCTTCAAAATCGCCGGAGGATCCTCGCAGCCTCACCCGAGGCTGGGCTCGACAAAGGGAAAGACACAGATGTAAGCGACTATGATATGTTGCCTGATGAAGACGAACCGCTTCGGCGAGACAGGAAACGTCTTGAGTTTCTCCAGGATATGGCCAACTGGGATCCAGCGTTCCCTGGTGAGCAAGTCTCATGGTACGATGAGTACATTCAACGTCAAGGCCCGACATGTGTCAACTGGTTAGAGACGCCGCGTATCAAAGAAGGAGGACTAGAGCATCTCATTGAGGTAAGGGGCATGGCCCTTTACAGCCCCAACAATGGTGACGACGGCCTTGGTAGTCTCCTGGCAGTCTCACCATTAGATGATGGTTCGGTATGCCTGTGGGATGTCAATGGAAGCCGAGGCAAAAGAGGGGGCATCATTGCAACCAGCCGGCGGGATATCCTCTTCTTCGACGGCCGGGGGGATCACAACACGAGGCGGTCCAAGAAGATCGACACTGGTGTCACGGAGTGTGTCAGCGTCAGCAACAGCAACCACAGGGCTGTCTTTGCTGTGCAGAGTCGTAAGTGCCGAACCCCTGATCGGCGTGCTGAGCTTTGCTGACAAAACCCAGACCTTATAGAAGTCGATCTTAACCGACTTCAAGTCACAAACCAGAATTCCTTCGAGTGGTCCATCACAACGCTATCACAAATCCAAGATGGCGTCCCTCTGACTGTCGGCACCTCATTGGGCATTCACCTCCACGACTTCCGAGCACCGTCAAATGTACACGAAGAGGTGGTGGAGCGCCTCGACGGCCCCAGGCTGGAGGAAGATAATCCCTTCAAGGCCATCTTTGATCCAAACCCACTGCCACCGTACGCCTCACTGTCTCAGCCAACGCCGACCAGCATTCTCCACCTGCCGCGGCCGGCTGGCGACGAGATGGTGTCGGACGACATTTACGTGGCGGGCCGATTTTCCAATATCCTGCATTACGACCGCCGAATGTTCCCAAAGATCATGGGTTCCATCTACTCGGGATCCCGGCTCTCTAGCTTGGCGGCGCTGCCCTACCCTTTCTCTACGGTGGATCACGAAGTGCGGCGTCGAGGCGAGCTCTCGGCTGAGAAAGTTGAGGAGTGCAAGACGTCCGAGGATGGCCGAACACTGATTGCCGGAGGAGAGTACAAGACTAAGGGCTCTCTGGAACTATACGGGTTAGGGTCTGTGGACCTGTCAAGTGACGGGCCGGTGCAGCAGAACTCGACCATGAAGAACCGCTACACGGCGGCCTCGTCCATCATCCTGTCGGTAATCAATCATGGAACAAAGATTGCTTTTTCGGACGGGGCCGGGCAGATCAAGTGGTTTGAGAGGGACGGATATACCGAGTGCCGCCGGATTAAGATCGGCCACAGCGACGTACAAACGCAGGCATCACTGTTCGCCTCGATGCCCGGGTCGGACGACCTCGCGCGCAAGATCCTGTCGACCAAGGCCAGGCCGGGCCGGGAACGTCCCAACGAGGACAACGTCCTATTCTGGACGGGGGAAAAGCTGGGGATGATCAGTTTCACGGGGGGTCCACTCTTTACGCCGGAGGACTTTGAGGGTGACAAGGCCGAGGCGGCTGCGGAGGAGGAGCACCAGCGGCGGGTATACTCGCAACGGATGCGGGAGGCCCTGGAGCGACAGGCGGATGAGGTGCGGTTCGTGCGAGATCTTGGGCTGTGATGATGAATTGCGACCCGATACATTGGGTATTGGAAACCGATGATGAGGAGGCGCTCAGGGGCGCTGCATGATGCATCACGTCGAGTGCCAAGGCGGATTAGGGGTTCAGGATAAAAAAGAAGGTTTTTTTGTACGATAATGGGAAAAAGAAGGATAATCAGGATAGCGAGTATTGTTTGGGTTGCAAGCAAGATCCCAGATTGAGTTTCCAGTTCAGACAAGATCGTCGGTGGAGGTGAGGGCCTTTTTGACAAGACGTTACAGAATAGACACACACATACTGGATGATTAAAAGCTCATGGCTCTTCAGAGTATAGCTTATGGGAGGGTTTGCTGTAGGTCCACGTCAAAAAAAGATGAGGCGGGTTGGTTGACAGCGAAGGGGAACCAAGCAAGGACCCGGGGGCCTGTGTTGGACAAGCATCAAGCTAGTAGAAGCAGGCAGGGTGCTTGCATGCTGCGAGATGGGTGTGGTCAATGCAAGGCGTCGTTGTTGGACGGTGATGCCGAGGTGGTCTGTGGATTGTGGATATGGATATCAAGTTGGGATGATTGACACGAGTTCCAGAACAGAACTATGAACTCTAGCTTTGTAGTGATTCTGTATGTTTGGGATATACCATCCACCTCTACATTCTGTCTGCATTTTCACACTACAAGTCACTTCTCGTTGACTTGCATCCATGAATCGATCTCCCGTTAACCCGTCTCAATGGCAAGGGATGCATTAGTTGCCGTTCCCCACAGCCATCTCCGTTCGAATGGAACTGTCCTGGATTCACTAGTAATAGGAGGATAGCCATATTAGTTTCTACAAGATGCCAAAGAAGCCGCAAATCCCAAGTTCCCCGACGTTGGGTCCCGGCTCAGGTGCTATAAAATCCAGGGCGACCAATCGGCGGC
>JABFFE010000976.1:0-10057 GCA_013623625.1 Fusarium setosum | reverse complement strand
CCATCATGCTGATTCTGGCAAACACGACGAACACCAAGTCCTTTCAATCACCATCACTAACAAGTAAACAACAACCCGTATATACTCATGGATATACCATGTTCCAACTATCGAATATAACCCAACAGCCTAGAACCCGCTCATGTAAACGCCTGATAAATGCCCTAATCCGCTTTTGTTGAAAACAAAAGGTTTTTCTCTGTTGAAAATGTCATGAAAAGAAACAAAACGCCAAGCGATGCCAATGTCCATATAAGCCTCTACTCTTTGTTGCATATACATACCCACCTCAATTGTCAACAGCCATGAGGAGGTAGGTGCTGCGTAGTTATACTATAGCTCGTCTCGGTCAAGGTCCGGGAACTGGAGCTTCCACCATCGGGGTCCGACAGGGAGGCCGACCCAGACCCGGTAGAGGCGGCTAAGTTCAGACTTGAAGACGTTCCAGCTGCACATTGTTAGCTCTCATCCACTATGCGGAAAGTCGGGTAGTATTGGAACTTACAGCGTCTTGGGAGTGCGGAGCCAGCCGCGAGCAACCACCCTGAGGGCGGCACGGAAATGGGCAAGTTCATGCTCAACATGGGCACGGATCGAGTCGTCCTTGGGCCCCCTTTGTCGCAACTCGATGAACTCTTTCATGGCCTCATCGATCTGCTCATTATTCTCCGCCTCTGCCTCAGCCTTGGCGTTGTGAGCATCTCGCTTGAACATTTCGTCCAGCTCCTCGCCGGCAAGCTTCTCCTCCATTAGGTGGCGGAACTGGCCAATGGCGTTGAGAGAGCTGCTGACACGTGCGTACGTGTTGAAGAGAGCCACAAGCTCAGTTCGCTTGAGGATGGGGATGTCGTCACTGTTGTTGTCGAGCTCAAAGAGCACCTTGAGAGCGGTCCCGTACCCGGCGGTCTGGAGTTTGCCCCAAAGGCGGCACTTGTCGCAGCCAACACAGTCCATGAGACGGCTGACATTGCGGAAGCGGTTGCGGAAGTCTTCCTTGAGGGAAGGTCCCTCGCCGTTAACGAACATGAGGCTCTCGTCAAAGATCTGGGGGACGCTAGCAGCCTTCTCAGTAACCTCGAGGACCTTGGCACGAGTAGCGGCATCGCCCGAGGGATCGCCGGTGCAAAACGTGTAGTCACCATTCTGAAGGTAGGGTCCAAGCTTGGCGATGGCTCGGGTCATGAGAGCGTAGTTGAAGTAGACATTGCCGATGCGGTCAGGGAACTTGTGCAGACGGTGTTCGTAGCAGGCCAAGTTGGGGTGCCACTCGCCAGTGCTCTGGTTAAGGAAGTTCCAGCACAAATGAGTGCTGATACTAGCGTGCATTCCCGACATGACCCGGTAGAAGACGCGCTTCTCCAGGCACTCATCGTCGACCTCGAAGCCAGTGTTTGCGACAAAAGGAGTGTTGGGGTTTTGCTGTCGACGCTCTTCGAGCTGGGCCTGGCGGCCAGCTGCGTCGAGGATCTGCTTAAAGTCTTGGGCGGCCGGGCCGCGATTCCACGAAGATGTACCAAGATTGGCAGACCTGGGGAACGAGCTCTTCTGGAAGCAATTCTCGCGATAGACGGCATCCCACACTTGCTTGGCGCCGTCGCCTGCGTATCCTGTGAATCGCTCTGGGTTTCTCACCAGGCTCACGTAATCGCCCTTTGAGCTCGCGCTCTCGTCCTCGGGGACACAGTAGTCTCGCTCGTCGCATTCGTCATCGTATTCGAAAACGCAGCTCTCGCCAACGTTCTCACCTAGCTTGCCCTGGAGCGGTCGTTCGGTGTGCTGGGCCTTCTTGCCGGGATGCTTGGCACGTGGGCCCTCGAGCTTGCCCAGGGCATGAGCGCGCCAGACCTCGGGGATGTCCTCTTCGTTGTCGAGGGTCTCGACGGCGCACCCAATGTTCCCGCACATGCCATTCTCGTCGTTCCAAAAGGGACACTTCTTGTGGAACAGGTTTACTCGGTAGTGGGAGAAGAAGTCGGTGTTGTGAGTGAGGTCGTCGATGGCGGGCTTGACTCCGGCATTGAGCTTGTCAAGAGTCGCGTACGAGGCGCAGGCGTCGCCGACGATGGATTTAGGAGAGATCTATCCGGAGACGAGGTTAGCAAGAGCGAGACCCAATGCTGTACTTTGCGCAGTGGCGTGGTGTAGGCAGGTGTTGAAGACAAGGTGGCAAGACTACTAACATGGCAGTCTTCAGCGGGACTCTCGCAAGAGCCCGGGGCACCCCAAAGGGCAAAGACAGAAAGATAGAATAGCCTGCTTGCAGACTTCATGACTGCTCAGGCGTCTGCGAATTCAGAGTTCGAGTGTCGATGCGGCTCTGTGGAAGCGGAAGCACAACGCGACGGGCCGGTGTGTGGCTGACAAACGAGTCTTGGGTCGTAAAAACGAAAGTGGAGAGAGTTTCTCTCTGGATTCTTTGACTAGAGTCGCCAGCAAGTGAAGGCGACGCAAAAAAAGAAAGAAGATGGCTTTCTTTAAAGTTGTTGCTAAAGAGGAATAAGATGCAGCAGAAGAAGCGACGTATGAAGTAAGGCAAGTGGGTTGACAATCCCCAGCGGCGTCGGCGGGCAGCGATGGACGCCTTTCCTAGTTGGGTTAGGCGCGATTGAGCCTCAGACGGTAAGGTATACCTTTAATTCTAGCTCGAGTTCTCGAACTTGACAGAAAGGCTCATGGAGAAAAGAATACTGGCCAAGCCAAGCGCTGTGAGGAGAGAAGGAGTTTAAACATGGAACCTTGAAGGGGAAAGGCGAGTTTAAAAATAAAAAAAGAGAATGGCTCGCGTGAGAAAAACGATTCGTTCAAGCCACGTACGAAATAGCGTACCGTGCCTGCGACCTAAAAAAGATGCCACGCTGGCTGTTGATCGAATCCTCCGACTTCCGTCCCCGGACGAATTTGAGGCGAAGCCAGCCGTTGGGAATGAAAGCGCCGATGCTCCGCCAACACTTTGCCTCTGAATTAACCTCGAATTTGACTTGATGCAAACACTCAAAGGGACAGTCAAAGCGCTTTATTGAAGTAAAGAAAAGGCAGTAATTAGGTATAACCAGACATGTCACAACAAAGAACGCCGTCAAGTGAAGCCTTTCTTCCTGTTCAGCTTTACCACCAAGTCCGGCGCGGACATACAAAGCTGGTCGATCAAGGTGAGATCTGTCCACAACTAGCCCTGTGGCAATTACAAAGCAACTCGGGCTATTGATTTGAAAGCACCCAACTCCGCCAGGTATCACTAATAAATAAATCATCCGGACGGTACTTGCGGAGAAATAACATTAAACCTCACTGGAAGAATCAGGCCATCACCAAGCCGCGACGAGTCGCAGAGTGGTCCCTGATCAGCCCAGCATCATCACATGTGTGTCATTGCAGGGGCCATTAATTCGCAACCAGGGCGCAGGTTAACAAAGACGCCTCTATAAGGCGTTGGATAACACACATCACCAACAGCATTAGATCAAAACTCTACAATAGACTTCTTTTTACGAGAATTACAACCCTCGCAGGTTTATTTTGTCCCTATTTTCAGCTCCATCTCCCACCCATCTCTCGGAATGCTCCCCTCTCTTACCGAGAAATTTGTCCAACCATGAGCCTCAAATGACATCAATATGTCTTGTCCCTCTTTTCTCTTCCCCCGTCATCTGAGTCATCAACCTTCAGCTGTCTCAGAGTCGAAAGATGTGGCACCTCTACCCGCCAGCCACAATTTGGAGACTGAAGCCACACTTTCAGCTCCCAGTTCTCGACCTTTGATCTCGTGTCATTCTTTGCATCTCTAAGTAACCAAGTGGAGCATTGCTCAATTAAGACCCTAGCTGATAAGTCAAGACGCTTCCTGTAACTTGTTCAGTTTAAATTCATCGCCTAGGCTTGGACATACGCCATCACGAATCCCGCCGATGCTCTTGTTGGGCTGTATCCGTTTCCATATACACGTTATGCATACAAACTCACCCTCCCTCGGCTGTATGTCCTAGCTATGCGATGCTAAATCCCATGAGTTCCCTGAACCATGTCCCTGTCTCCTCGGCCGCCACTTGTTGCCTGACTCCTGAACTTTTCCCCCGCCGATGACTACCTCATCATCCTTGCTCCAGGAGGACGCTATCACCAATGGATACATCCGTCAACTCCACCCCACAAGGTAAAGACTCGCCCAATGAGAATATAATCGTGGCTGGCCCAAAGGCAAATACATGGCCGTCCCACCCGCCCCAAATCAGAGACAATAAAAAAACCTTCATCAGAAAACCGGAAAACACCCTCTAGAACCCAGACAAACGCCGGGCGCGTTTCCGGATCCTTCTAGATCCAACTCCGTATTAGACTGTACCCATGTCTCAGTGCCGTTAGGGCAGAGCGGATCCAACTCGCGACTCCGTCACTGATCCATCTTGCTCGGCCACACCCCTCTCCCCGCTCTGCCACCCGGACAACCAACCCATGGCCCATGCGTCATATACACAAGACACAGACCCGAGAGACTGGCAAGAGAGCCACTCTTTGAACCTCGACCAAGGACGGGGCGATATTATGACGGTATCAACAAGGCCTGAGGCGATCATCGAGCACTGGATGGGACGTTGCGAGCGTATTGAACCAACAAAGTCTCTTTTGCTTCTCTTTTATATCTTAACGTGTAGACCGTAAAATCGTGAGACGTGGGAACCTCCGTCCGAGCTCTGAGTATGGCGCCGTCCGAAGGGCGCTGTAAAGTAGATATGTATGGTACATTGAGGGGAAAATCTGAGTCGTGTGGAGCCAAGTCGATTACTGAGGCGGTTGGAAGTTGAGTGGTCGCCTGGTGAGTACATGTTAGCCACTAAGGGGGCACGGCAGTCGAAGCGAGCGCTGGAGCCGAGGACTAAGAAAGCTCAACAACTTACTTGAACAAGAGGATGTGTGGCTCTGGCTCGTGAACTTCGTAGTGCTCCCACCCTAGGCTCTACAACATCCTGTCAGTCTTCCAGTCTCTCCCAATCATGTCATGCTCATTCTCCAACCAATGCTGGCGGGGATGACAAGGGCGTGGGGGTGTTGTACCTGGGTGATGCCAAGAGCTCGCCATTCCTCCTCCCATAGAAGTTTGAGGGTGCCCTTAGCGGTATCATGGTAATCCTTGGGAATGGCCTTGAGCATGGCCTTGGGGAGCTGGACATGTCGGTATTCGTATTCACTATCCGAGTATCGGGCGGAGTAGTGGATCGAGTCGATGAACTCTTCTAACCGGGCACGCTCCGAGTCTGAAAGAGGCCGGGGAGATTTATTCCGGCGGGTGGTATCAATGTCCATGGGCATTTTTGGCGCGCGAGGGAGAGCGCGGCGTTGTTTGGGAGTGGATGAGGGGATAGCTCGAGATTTCGAGAATGCGGGGAGGGGCTCAGAAGCTCGGTCGATCGATCGGTGAATGCCGGCCAGGAGCAGAGTCCGTTTGAGCGATGTGTCGCCAATGCTCCGTGTGTTTGACTCTGGCGGCGTCTTGCGTGGTTTGCTGCAACTGGTGCGTCCGCTCTGGCTTCGTGGGACGAGGCGGAGAGGCAGGTTTGGTTTTGAGAAGCCTTTGTAAAGTCACGCGAGATCGGCAGTTGCTCTCTTGCAGCACGAGGCTGGTTCTCGGAGGCGGTCAAAGATTTCCCGGGGTAGGACTTGGACGGGGACGAGGGGCGTTTGGACCAGGTCGGTCTCGGTCGCTCAGACGAGGCGGGGGAAAACAGGCGTGAAGTGGAAGCTCACGGTGGAGAGCTGGGCTGTTGTGGACGCACGCGCTCGGGGCACGAGAAAGATGGCGAATATAACGAGAGCTCGTCGCAAGCGGTAGTGGCCGTTAAAAGCAGCAGTGGACGAGGTGGAAGGAAGATTATGGAAAGAGAAGGAGGAGAAGACGGGGGGGGCAGAGAAGAGAAGAGAGGGTGAGGGTGAGGGGAGAAATAAGGATTTTTGGTGGTGATGGTGTTGACGGCGGGTTTTGGAACGAAAATGGCAGCAACGGTGCACGTTAGGTACTGTAGATTGTTTGGGGTGGGACCTCAACGGAGGTGCACTGCAGTGGCCGTAGGTGGTGAGCGGGGGGTGAGTGTGAGTGCGTGTGGACGGGGAAGATGGAGAAAAGTAAACAAATCCATCCATGGGATCCAATGGATGCAATACTAATTTCATAGCAACATGGCAGCGCCATAGTTCCCACCTGCCATATGGGTACTTATCGCAGCCATTTAATCACCTTTTCGCTGCAAAGCTGCAAGCAGCGTGCCATTTCTGGCAGCCCATGGAAGCCACAAGAGACTCCTGTTGACAGGCGTGTTTCTCCTTCGTTAATGACGAAAGCCACACTCGATATTGGATGCCCAGGCATAGCCTCCACAATGTCTTACTTTTTTTATCACCCTTGGGCTTGGGCGTGAATCCTTCAAGAGTATCAACAAGAGAGGCACTCGAGCGAAGTCGAAAACTCGTGTCACCATCAACCTGTCACCCCTCCCACCAAGTACGTAGGCGCGACATGATCGACAGTTTCTCGGCCGGCTGTTGGGCGAGCAATACAACAGAGCCTGGCCGCAACGGCCGAGTTGCTTTCTTGCGACAGGGATCCAGGGAGTAAAACGACGTTGAACTTTTTCACGGTCACTTTGTTTCTAGGGTTTAACTGCTACCAGCCTCAACAAGGACCCGGAGGTCCGTGCCCTGAAAGAACAGCTCGACCTGAGGTGTTGCGTGAAGCTATCCGTCTGGGAATTGCTGCATTTCACATTCACTCCGACAACAACAGTGCAAGTCTTGCCGAGAGCCCTGCATCAGAGACTGGGGCCCATCTTGCATTCTTTTATTCTCCTTCAGGATGACTGCCGCAGTTGGACGCCATTGGAACCCCAGCACGTGGTGCCCATCCTGTCTCATCGGTCACATTTTCAAATCTCCCTTGCTTCTGACCGTGATAGCTTCACTACCCAGTCACCCACACATCAAACGACAGCATCTAGATTGCACCGACGTCAATACTTCCTTTTCTTTCCGCTTCTTTCATCTACCCGAATCCATCTCGCAGAAAAGCACACATCACGTCATCTACTAAAGATGATGTCACCGCATTCATTTCAACCTGCATGCCTCGGTAAGGATCCTCCTCGTTCGATTGCCCTCTCGTCTGTGCTGCCCGGTTTTGCTTTTTTAACGCCAGCTGAACTTACCGGCATATGCCTGGCTCCGCGGTGCTGCCCGCCTCCTCACGATAACCCACAGGATCCGAAATTGCATTTCTGTCAACTGACGCAGTTGTGCTTTTTTGCTCAAATAAACTCGGCCAACACCGCCAGCTCCTCAGTTAGCCTTTCCGAGCGTCCAATTGTTCCTCGGTAGCCAGTAGCCACCCCGGCAAACAAGGCCCCATCTTCTTCTCGAACGATAACCGAATCTCTGTTATCTGAGAGACAACCCCCGAGCCTTCCGTGGATGTCCCGATCGTCGTCGGACATCCCTGGGCCTGGCAGGCTCAGGTGCCACCCCGAACTACTGGAATGGAATCTGAGGTCCTTCAACGGGGTCCCCAGCCCCATCATTTGCTTCGTGCTTTTTCGAAATGCGGCATATAACAAAGCTGCCCTGTCCGCAGGCGGCATCGGAATCAGCCGTATGTCTCTCTGAATTCGAGACGACATCATGTATCAGCAAAGAGACCTGCCAAAAGGCCGTGCATAATGGGCGCTGTCCGGCAGCATTCTTCAACGAATGACACGAGTTCGTGTTCGTCATTGTCATGATTCTAGGAATGATACGGAGCCTGATGATGGAGCACCGCCTCGGCCAGCTTCTTTCAGAGCGATGTAGTTGACAACGTTTCCAATCTTTGCTTTAATGCCCGCAACGCTGATCTCCCAATCCCGGATCTCTGCAAATTTGGCCTGCTTGAACAATCGCAGCGTCTTGAGAGATGTCTCGTCACCCGGAAGGTCAAATGTCCATCCGATAGATATGTGAAACGCAGTGCCCACGGGGTCTCTTGTATTGCGTTGATATAGAGTTGGCTGCCCGAAATGGGTTACAACCGTGTTACTCCGTGTCAAGAGCGACGTGAGCTCTGGATTTAGTGGCCTTATAGTGTTTTCGCTATCGGGTGCGGTCTTGTTTAGGCCACTGGCAACGCGAAGAATAAGAAATGTGCGATCCGAGTCTGGTGACCTGTACCACGCCAGTCCCTGGGGCCGAACAACAAAGGGAGCAATGCCGCTGCTACTAAATGACTGGGTAATCTTGTCTAGGAACTCGTCTTTGTTTCCCGTAGTAAGAGACAGTGGCCGTGAGAGACTTATGTGTAGTGGCAGAGGCGATCCTAGATCGCTGGTCAAGAAATTGTGAAGCTTGACCTCGCCTGCTACTTGTTCCTCAATGTCGGCCAACAAGCCTGCCAGCAGAGCGTGCTGGGAGGTAGAAGGATGCCCTAGAAGAACATGTCAGTTGTGGATATGGTAAACTGCAAGGCCTATACTTACACTCGGTGTAGATGTGGCTTGGCCAGTTGCCAACTACATGAGGAACCTGGCGTTTCCGGCCTTGGTGCAGGCTTGGGTCATCCACGACGCTCTGGCGAACAGTAGACGCATACAGATCATGGAAGGTGTCGGGCAGCGGGGGCATAGATGAGGCTCCAGTATCTTTGACTTGAGAACGGGCGTCGGTATCGGTTGGATTCCCTGCAGTGCCGTCGGGTGTGCCCGAGGTCCGGGAAGGGTGGGCCGCGGTGCCGTCATTTCCTTTCCGGCGCTTGGTGTGGCAAGAGTCGGAGCCGGAGCTCTCGTCCGTAGATTCTGAGGACGAATAGTCAACGAGAGCCATTGGTGTCCTCGTTTGTTAGTGCCGTCGGGTTGACTATCGGCAGAATGCTACTTCAATTGATGCACTTTCTCTCTAGTGCCGAACCGAGAACTTGCGCCGAGACGGGATAACTAGACGCCGTTGAAAATGGTTCCTGCGTTTGCGCGTGTTCGAAAGAGTCTGGAAGCGGATGGCAAACAGCAGATGTGGGGCGGTGTGAGGACGGAGGGCGGAGCGAGTTAGTGACAAGCTATTGCTTGGTAGCGCATCTTCACAACCAATTCCGACCCAAAGGTTTCTTTTGTGACTGATTGTAAGCTATCCAAGCCAATGGTACTGTTGGCCTGTGATAGCGGGAGAATTTGCTCGGCGATAGCAGCATGAGCTAACCAACGGCTGCGGGAGATAACACCAGACTCCTACTGCATTACTGAAGATTGAGTTTATAAAAATATCATCAGAAGGCTTATCTTGTATAGCCCAAGCTCTTCATAAATCATAGACTTACCTCAACATGCATCGCCGATCCGGTCCATTGGCATAGGGTAACATTCACGCATCATTGCTGATCCATGGTGTGGGCAAGGCCTGAGCCAACTTCTTCCCCAACAACATCATCCCTGCAGCTAATTGCTGGAGGAAGGGCTTGATGGGCACTATTGCGGCCTGTACCCGAGTCCCTGCAGTCGGTAAGGCACAGACTCCAAGCAGGGCTGTAATGTGATACTGCAAAGTACTTGCATCGGCGGTGTGTGACCTTTGTGTCCGTGTGCTCGTTCTGGGGCCTGGTCCGGGTCTTCAGCGGCCGGCCGGGGCGTCCATTGGGGTGGAAATGGCCAGACCCGTTAAGCAGCTGGACTAATAGGTCCCTACCAGCAGTAGCGGGCAGCGGGCTGGACCCTTTGCTGGCAGGGTTCGTTTCCAAAACCTATTTTTGCGATATCAGGTGACAGACAAGTGCTAAGTCGTCGACCTGTGACCCATGAGTCGATTGTAGTTGTTCGCTTCGGTCGTCTCGGACGGGGCTCTTGTCTTGGCCTGATGGACGCGCGTTGATGCTCTGGCAAGTTCGTATCGCTGACGACGTGTTGAACCGTTTGTTCCGGACAGAGCCGCGATCCGAAAGACAAAAAAGAGGGTAGGGGATCGTCCCAGCACATCCGGGCCTAAGAAGCTTGAAGAGGTTTCGGTACTTCACATGGTGACAAGTGATGGGCGACATGGGCCCTCCCCTCGCTTCCCCTCC
>JABFFE010000975.1:0-28951 GCA_013623625.1 Fusarium setosum | reverse complement strand
TGATCGTGCTGGTATAGGTCTTGGTCTCGGTCCACGTCGTGGTGTATGCGCCGACATACTTGCCGGCCACGCAGTTTGCGACACCGTCGGCTGTTTGGCAGACCTCGCCCGAACCGCAGCAATATTGGTTGTCGGAGCCACAGTATGAGTCGCAGTCGCGGGGCATGAGATATGAGTAGCCGAAATCATGGAGATTGTCTCGAGGCAGCGGGTTGGCAGAGCCCAGGCGTGCCGCGGCGAGGAGCAGCAGCTGCCTCGACGAGAAGCGCATTGCGGCGGCTTTTTGTGGTGGTTGCGAAGCTCTCCCTCTCACCGTAAAAAAAATGTGCGTCGGTTAATTTGTCGCCGATGTCAATTCCAGCCAAAGCTCGCCCTCGTGCCGAATTGAGTTGAGCTGAAGAGTTGAAGCTCCCTTGGTTCAAGCTGAGAGATTTCGGAGCCTTGGAAAAGCTGGCTCTGGAATGCGGGAGAAGCGGCTGTCGCGGGGTGAAAAATGCGGGTGGTGAAATCAAGGATTAGTTATTGGTGCCCGAAACTTGGAAGTGCGGCTCGTATGAGGGAGGATGTCGAAGCTGCGGTGAGAGGCCCTCAAATGCAGGTGAGAATGTTAGATGAGGAGGTAAAAGGTGAGAAAGTTTGCTGTGTGTGAGTTCAAGGGGAAAAGGGAGGGAAAATTACGAAAGGGCGAGAAATGGCAACGTCAAGAACTGGGCGCTGTGCGAAGACTTTTAAGCGGCTGGTGGTGGGCAGCAAAGAAGGGGTGGAAGGCTTCGTCGCTTTCTCCCAACCTCCCACTTACACCCAACCTCTTCGATTTACGAGGCGCCGTCACGATTTGACACACACGCGAAATAAGGGCCTGATCCACACGCAAAAAAAATCAGTAAACTCGATGCAACGTCCGGGTCAAGGGGTTTGAGGGAAGACTCAGTCCTTTTTTTCTGTCCTGTGTCGCTGTGCGGTGTATTCTCTCGAGTAGCTCTTCACATGCAGCTTAGCTGTCGGGAGTGACGTTGATGTTTGACAACGAGCGAACAATGGCGGGGTGCCAGCTCACGACACCTCCACTGGGCAGCCCCGGCCCGCTCACTGGACAACTATCGATAACGTCGCTCAGGGCGAGTCCTGCGGGACCGGCAGGGTCGGGCTTTTCTCCAAGGTCGCGGCGGTGACAGCCCCCTGTCCGTAGCTCCTGCGGGTTTAACCCCCTGTGGCCCATGTTCGTGGCCCTGGAGCTAGGCTGCCTACAGCGCTTGGCCCTGGGGAACTCCAACACAAGCCCCGGCATCACCACTTACACCCTAGATGCAGATGTGTCCCAAGCAAGGGACGAGCGGTTTTCTCTGCATGACGGGAGGCGTGAACCGCGCCTGATGCATGTTCTAATCAAACGTGTCAGGGTCCAACGTCCCTGCAACCCAGGAGTCTGTCATCCTATTGGAGATTTGCGGGATTAAGGATAGGGATTGTGCCGTCAGAAGACGCCATCAACAAAAACTCGGAGGTTGGGCGCGCTTCCAGGGTCAGTTCCAGGTGAGTCTGGACTTTGGGCGGGAAACGGGTAATGTGCTGTCAATGTCAAGCCACATGAGCACGAGCCACAAAAAGATCAAGCCACTCAAGATCCAGCCACATGCACGTTGAGGTCAGGCTGTGGCTTGATGTAGTGGCTAAGCTGGCATCCAAGCTCCCATGTTGGTTGGAGCTTGATGCTGCGCGGCTTGGTTGCATCACCAGCGACCTCATCTCATCCGCTCTTCATCGTCCATCTCGGTCTCCCCCATCGACCTCCCTTCCCCCGCCCCGCCTCTCGACTTGTTCCCTTGGATATCACCCGACGACCCGTTCGCTGCTCGCAGCTGCGACGCCGTAGCCATGTCGCTCGACCCGCCGACGTACCTTGCCTCTCTCCAGAGCAACATCCGTCAGCGGCCCATTCCTTGGGACGGCGCTGTCAGGGCAGGAACCCTTACTGAGGAGCAATATGCCAAGATTCGCGCTGTTGACAAGGCCAAGAAGCCAGAGCAAAGAAAGGAGATCGTCTCGGGGGATATTGATGGATACCGCGTCTTGTTTGTTGGCGATTCGGGAAAGACCAGTGTTCTCGAGACGGCAGGAAAGCATGCGAACGTGATCCAGTACATCCTCGTTTTGCTTGGCGACTTGCTCGAGGGTAGGTGCATCTCATTTGTGCCTTCGCGCGACATGCTGGGAGACTCTTTACCCTCTTCTACAGCGACTTCCTTGTAATCAAATCTTGAATGCTAACTTTACCTCTTCTCCTAGCTGTCCCGACCCTAGCCAAGGCCCTTTTCAAGACCAAGGAGCCTTTTCGACATTTTTTGCCCTTGCTAAACTCCACTAATACCGAGGATCCTATTCCATTGCTTACCGCGCATGCCCTGACAACCCTCATGGCTCTCGCTCGAGATGAGTCCCAAGCGACCCTCCAGGCCCTGCCCGTGATTCTCGCCTACCTGTCCGGACTGGCCAAGAGCAACGATGCTGGCCTACAAGATATAGCCGTGCAGGAATATTCGTCTCTCCTCTTTGGTCATGTTTCAAGGGAGCAGTTCTGGAACCAGCGCAGCGAGACAATCGAGCCTCTCATCAAGATTCTCCAGACGGCAGCTGGCATTGGAAACGGAGGCAACTCATCTGCCAGTCTTTGGAGCGGCAACGCAAGCACTCGGTCTACTGGTTTCGAGGGCTCGCTGGGTGGCGGAGTCGGCCTGCAGCTGCTTTACCATGCTCTTCTTGTTATCTGGCAGATAAGTTTTGAGGCGGAAGAAATTGGCGACGACCTCAACGAGTAAGTCTTTTCTCAACATATATCTCGCCGTGTTACTAAAACTAGGTTGCAGTGAGTACGACATTATTTTGCTTTACACTCAGCTTTTGCGATTGTCGCCCAAGGAGAAGACAACCCGACTAATCCTCTCCACCCTCTATAACCTCCTCGAGAAGAACCAAAAGTCACTCCTCCCTACCGCTGTCCTTGCTCGCCTCCCTGCCCTTCTGGACAATATTGGCAGCCGACATCTCACAGACCCTGACCTGCTGGAGGACTTGTCGAGCCTCAAAGAGATGTTAGAGGAGTACACCAAGACCAAGACTACGTTCGACGAGTATGTCGCCGAGGTGCAGGCCGGCCACCTCCGATGGTCGCCGCCTCACCGAAGCACAGTCTTTTGGGCTGAAAATGCCCGGAAGATCCTTGACTTTGAGAATGGAGAGATTCCTCGGAAGCTGGCCGAGATTATGCGACAGCCATGGGACAACGACAAGCAGGTACTTGCCATCGCATGCAACGACGTCGGTTGTCTAGTCAAGGAGGTGCCTGAGAAGAGATATCAGTTGGAAAAGGTTGGACTCAAGAGGCGGATCATGGAGCTCATGCAGTCGGACGATGAGAACGTGCGATGGGAGAGTCTTCGCGCATTGGGAGGCTGGTTGAAGTATAGTTTTGAGCAGCAATAAGCTGTTGGCAGACTCAAGTGAGCCTCTGCTGCATTTTTTGTTAGGAGGCGTCTCGTCGTTGCAAGGTCAGAGTCAAAGTCCGCGAGCTTATAGGAATCACGGTAGACAAGCCGCGGCGGTTGGCATCAGCTGTAATTGGCATACTTTTAGTTATCTGTAGTTGGGGGGCCTCGTTTAGGGGCACAACTATCGCGCGCAAGAATGAAATTTCAAAAACACCGAAAACATGAGCCAAGATTCCCGTTCCGTTATACATGCCGTTGGTCTCTGGTGCCTCGGACTTCGGAGGGCGCTCCGGGGGTCCGGGTTCGGTTTTCGGGAGCAAAGGCCGTGATGGCGGGTGCTCACCGCGGCTAGCGAAGCCCCGCCGAGAGTCAATTGAGCTTCTGAAGCGCCCCGGCCTTAGTAACTCCGGAGTGAGTAAAGTTCCTGAGCGCCCTCTCGGCGTGTCTGTCTACTTCTTACATCCCCCTCATCCTCCTCGCCATCGATCAATTGACCCTTTTTCATAATCCTAATACCGTCAATTGAACCGCCATGAAGGGTCTCAACATGGCCACGAGGGCTGGTCCCCGCATTCACTCGGCCCTGGCCTCTGCCGCCGCCCGCCCTACGTCACTCGCCGCTCTCAAGCTCTCACAACAGAGCGTGCGATGCGCTTCCGGATCTTCCTCCTCGGACCTCAAGAAGACGCCCCTCTACGACTTCCACGTCGCCAGGGGCGGAAAGCTGGTGCCCTTTGCCGGGTACTCGCTGCCCGTGCAGTATGCCGACCTCTCGCTCGCGCAGTCCCACCACTTCACCCGCAACCACGCCTCGCTCTTTGACGTGAGCCACATGGTCCAGCACATCTTCAAGGGCAAGGACGCCGCCGCCTTCCTCGAGAAGCTGACGCCCTCGGACTGGGCGAACCAGGGCATCATGCAGAGCAAGCTGACGACCTTCCTGTGGCCCGGCACCGGCGGCATCGTGGACGACTCGGTCGTCACCAGGCTCGGCGAGGATGAGTACTACGTCGTCACCAACGGCGCCTGCCTCGACAAGGACACCAAGTACCTCGACGAGGAGCTCGGCAAGTTTGGCGGCGACGTCCAGTGGACGCGCCTCGACAATTCCGGCCTGGTCGCCCTGCAAGGGCCCCAGAGCGCAGAGGTCCTCAGCGAGGTCCTCGCCACTGACATCAACCTCAAGGAGCTCTACTTTGGCAACGCCACTTGGGCTGAGCTGAAGCTCGCCGACGGCGGCAAGACGCACCCCGTCCTCATCAGCCGTGGCGGCTACACGGGTGAGGACGGCTTCGAGATCTCCTTCAACGGTCAGAAGTATCCGGCCTTTGAGACCACGACCCCGGCCATTGAGGCTCTCCTCGCCAAGGCCGGCCCTGAGCGTCTGCAGCTCGCCGGTCTGGGTGCCCGTGACTCGCTCCGTCTCGAGGCTGGTATGTGTCTCTACGGCCACGACCTCGACGACACCACCACGCCTGTCGAGGCCGGTCTGAGCTGGATCATCCCCCCTGCCCGGCGCGAGGCTGGAGGCTTCCACGGCTCCGAGGTCATTATTCCTCAACTGACGCCCAAGAGCAAGGGCGGCGCGGGTGTGACCCGACGACGTATCGGTCTCGTCGTCGAGGGAGCCCCGGCACGAGAGGGTGCTGAGATCCACAAGGACGGTCAGAAGATCGGCACGGTGACCAGTGGTGCTCCCAGTCCTACGCTCGGCAAGAACATTGCCATGGGTTACATCAAGAGCGGACAGCAGAAGGCGGGCAACGAGGTGGACGTGGTGATCCGAGGCAAGAAGCGGAAGGGTGTTGTGACCAAGATGCCTTTTGTACCGGCCAAGTACTGGAAGGGCGCGGCTTAAAAAGATACGGAAAAAAAAAAAGAATGGTAGAAGGATTTGGTTTAGGATATTGATAATAAAGCGAGTCAACACATGGCACAACAGTGCGCATTCCTCTGGGGACTGGTGCGTCATCCGTGTAAGTGTTGAGATGTCACTGCTGCGCATTCATCATACACCTGACGTTGAGGATATCATTCACTGTTGATTGTTAACCGTAGGTGCTCCCAATGGCCTAGTCAACATATCGTAACGACCATGCACAGCTACTGTACCTGGACTGGTCGCTATGCAGTACTATCTTCAGGACACCGAGACACCTGAAGGTGTGCACACATGCACAACAGAGATCCCTATCCATATGGCAGTTGGCAGACAACCGGGTCAGCAACTGGTAAAGGTTGGTTGAAGGAGGAGAGGTAGGGCCCCAACGTGATACGGTTGATAACTTGTACAACTCGGCGAACCTGTCACATACGACCACAGCCACCAGAGAACTCGGGATCCCGTCTGCTCTCCGTTCGATAAACTGGTGAGTGCCGAATTAGTAGTTGGGTCGGTGACGACCAGCGAATCCTCGGTGTTGTATGTTTTTTTGCCGATTCTTTTTTTATTGCCCTTGGTGATGGTTGTGGGAACCATGGTACAGTAGGTGGACAATATGAGACGGCCGGGGAGTTGAGTATATCATATTTAGACTGGCGTATTAGTGGAATAATGACTTTAGTGGTGGGCATGTACATGTGCTTGAGCTCTTGATCTTGGACAAAACCCAAATCAGCTGCCGTCATGTATGTGCTGCTACAAGGAAATGAAATCAAGGATGACGTCTCTCCGGGCGTACGGCGGGTAGCACAATAGGTTGCACATAGCACTGTTGCTTAACCGTGTGCATAGGCTACGAGAGTGGTAGCGCCTCGGGGAGTCGATCGATTGGCAACTCGAGGTGGAGTAGTTTGTTCAGGCTACCGCGGCGGTTGCAGACACTCGGGATATCACGAGAATTTTTACGGGTGAAATTATGTAGCCACGAAAAAAACCATAGGAAGCCATCACACAAAAGCGTACGACCTCCCTCAAACAAGCGGCAAGATGGTCTAGCAACGGCCTCCCCAGTAGAATGACCATCTGTGGGAGAAGGCGGAGGTGGTCGAGACGCCAGCTTTGGATGATGCCCGCGCCGACGAGGAGACGAATGTTGCATGGTTGAGAGAAAAGAAGAGAGAAAAAAAAAAAAATCAAGCTGGAAATTTGTCTTGTTAGCGTGTGTGTTTGGCGAGCTTGTCGCACGCACTGTGTCTAGTGGGGTTTGTGCTACCCTAGAGGGAATGTCGTGCATAATTGTGTTTCTGTTTCTTGTCTACGTCACGTTCTCGGCGTTGAAGGTCTCAAATGATCTGGGCCATTCTGATGGGGTTGAGAGGGATGGAGAGGTGAGGCTGTCTTTCATGGATCATCCCACTTTGCTCACGCGAGCTGGCTGCCTGCCCACTCCGCAACAGAAGGAGCCGGAATATGACGTTGACTGACCGCTTCATGTTTAACCGCCGAAGGCTGCCTGTATGTCCTGTTTCTTGACAGGTTGCAGTCAGCCATTCAAGTACTTGAAAGAATGCATCACGAGGGCAGCCGTCGGGGAGTTAAGCTGACGATGGACTCATGATCCAATGACATACTGAGTCAGCACACACTCAACTTCAGACTCTCTGACTCTTGAGGGTCGTGATGAAATGCCCACGCGGTACCACCACAGCGCCCCCCACCCCATAATCCAGGTTCCCACAAATCACCTTGATCGACAACCCGGCCTTTGGACCAGTCAAAGTGCCAAGCGGGATGCGGCCTGTCGGCTCGAGCCCGAAGGCCGGGACTTGATGGATGGAGACGGCCAGTCAGGGCGAACCTTGATGGGCTGCCATTACGTATGTGCCGCCGGGCGACCCCTGGCCAAGGTTCCATTTATTTTGCGTTTTCCTGGAGAGGGTTGAGTTGGACCCTGAATTCGGGACATGTTGGGACGAAAAAAAGTGAGTTGCAATAGAGAGTTACAGGGAGAGAGAGACAGAGATACTCAAGCGGGACAAAGAGGTTCAGACATGGCACAGAAATAATAAATACAACAAAGAAACCCCCATCTCCCTTTCTCCTCTGTCCTTGGCCTTTGACATTTGAAACTGGTCGTGTGCTTCTCAGTCATTGATCGCCCCCCATCTCGGGATCCAAGCCGCCATGGCCATCAGCACACGTGTAGGCCGCGCCGCCCAAGATTGGCCGCCGTCGCACTCTGGCTGTGTCTCGATTCAGCATCACTTGGTCCCCTCAGCGTGAACACACGGCGCACGAGCTGGCCGGTCTGGGGGAAGAATGCTCCCTTTGTTCGTTGTGGAGGACGTGGGGGAGGGAGGGGTAAGGTATCGTGCGCATTGTTTCTGCTGTGATCTATTTTTTGTCGCAAACCCCAAAAAGTGTATCCGTAGAATGTGTATTTCAACTCGTGTGCTCCCCCCCCCTTTGCGACTCAAGGGATGACCAGCCATTCTCGCGCGGTTGACCGAAGGGTGGAGTCTCTCATCTAACAATTTTTTTTTTCTCTTCAACGTCTCTTCTTCTCCTCCAGTGAAATTACACCACGCTTTTTCTGCCCTGGAAAGTACAGAGTACTTCCTTCTCGTTCCCCTTCTGCTCCTCATTGGACCTGTATCCAGCCGGCCGGAACGGACGTGTCCAACCTGCCAACATTTTCCCCAACCGCGACAGGGGTCCCCTTCATTTTCTTAGAGCGAATGACCTCACGCTTCGCCTTACCATAACGCTTCTCAGCCTCAGCTGTGCTCGACTCTGCGTACTTGCGACCTACAACATCTCGACTCTCCACGACCTCCTAGATCGCATCTACTACTCCAAATCGAAAATAACAAGCTGCAACTCGAAGCCTAGACACAGAGAGGACACCCCCCAACCAACATGTCGCTTACAGGCGCCCGACTGCTCGTGGCAGCCGCCCTTTTTCTTCACGGCGTCGTGCCCTCGCCCATTGTCGACGCCAGCCAAAGAACCCTCGACGCGACTTCACAGACGGATAATGTCGCGATCCCGCCGCATACCCAGCAACCAGCTCGGAAGCTAAATGGAAAATTTCTACACATAACAGGTACGCAGATGCATCTCACCCTCCCCGCGTGCGTCGCCCAGACGTTGTGGTTGGTGCCTTTGCAACGGGAGACCCTTTTTTACCACGGGGGCGCCCGGTGGTGTGCCCAACGTTTCTGTAAGGTCGAACTCTATTGCTAACGCGGGACTCAAAACTTTACAGATTTCCACCCCGATGAGTTCTACAAGGCCCATTCCTCCACCGCCGAAGGAGTCGCATGCCATCGCGGAAAGGGCCCAGCGGGCACTTATGGCGCAGAGACTAGCGACTGCGACTCGCCCTTGGCTCTCGTTGACGCGACTCTCGGCTGGATACGCACTCACCTGAAGGACGATATTGACTTTGTCGTCTGGACCGGCGACACTGCACGCCACGATAGTGACGAGAAGCTTCCACGGAACTCGGGAGATGTGCTAGGGACGAATCGAGAGGTGGCTCAAAAGATCATCAACACCTTTTCCCACAATGGACAGCTGGACATCCCCGTCATTCCGACCTTTGGCAACAACGACTTTCTCCCGCACAACATCTTTTACCCAGGTCCCAACAAATGGCTTCAGGCTTACAGCGACATCTGGCAGCGTTTCATTCCCGAGGAGCAGCGCCACTCGTTCGAGTTTGGTGGCTGGTTCGAGGTCGAGGTCATTCCTGACAAGCTCTCCGTTTTCAGCTTGAATACCATGTATTTCTTTGATCGCAATGCTGGTGTTGACGGCTGCGCCGATCCCTCAGAGCCCGGGTTTAAGCACATGGAGTGGCTGAGCGTTCAGCTGCAGCGTCTGCGTGAGCGCGGCATGAAGGCCATTCTCATCGGCCACGTGCCGCCTGCGCGAACCGAGAATAAGCAAAACTGGGACGAGACATGCTGGCAAAAGTATACTCTGTGGCTGAAGCAGTTCCGCGATGTCGTCACCGGCTCTCTCTACGGCCACATGAACATCGACCACTTCCTGTTTCAAGATACTAAGGATATCGACCTGAGCCTTTATGACCAGTCTGCCGCAATCCGACAGCCTATTGATGAGGATGATTTCACCATTGAGTCCAAGAGTGATTACCTCATTGAGCTCAGGGATTCCTGGACTGATTTGCCTGGTTCAGCTGCCAGCGCCATGGAAGAGGATCTCGATGATGAGGACGACACACAGGATGATGAAGCGGATGACCTCGGGAAGAAGAAAAAGAAGGGAAAGAAGCATAAGAAGAAGAAGGGTCTCAAGAAGATTGGTGGCAAGTACGGCGAGCGGTACCAGTTGTCTCTGATCAGCCCCAGCGTTGTTCCCAACTACTTCCCTACGATTCGCGTCATCGAGTACAACATGACAGGTCTGGAGAATGCTCCAGTTTGGACCGACTCATTTGATGTCAATGCAAAGGTGCCGCAAGATAACTCTGAAATCTGGGAGGACGAGGATAATACCGAAGAGGATGAGACCCGCCAGGAGCTTAAGAAGAGAGATCTCGACGCCGAGCGAAAGAAGAAGAAGAAGGGCAAGAAGGGAAAGAAGAAGAGGCCCAAGAACCCCGAGCTGGTGGTACCAGATGACCCGCCTAAGGAATCTCTCCCTGGTCCCGCATACTACCCTCAGACTTTTACCTTTACCGGATACACGCAATACTTTGCCAACTTGACCTACATCAACAACGACTTGACGAAGTCGGTCGACGGGTCTAAGTGGCGCGATGGCGACTTTAGCGATGAAGTGCCGAACCACGACAAGCCGCAGCCCAAGGAGTTCAACTTTGAGGTTGAGTATAGCACTTTTACCGATAAGATCTTTAAGCTGCCCGACCTGACTGTGAGGAGTTATCTACGATTGGCGTCTAGAATTGCAAAGCAAGAGGAGAGAAAGAAGAAGGGCAAGGGCAAGTCAATCGACGAATTTGATGATGATTTCGAAGACGACTCGGATGACGACGACGACGATCTAGAACCGGAGGATGTTTCCGAGCCTTCGGAGACAAACCCCGATGAACCTGACTCTGACTTTGACAACACCAAGAAGAAGGGAAAGAAGGGCAAGCGCAAGAAGAGCAACAAGGTCTGGAAGCATTTTCTCCGTCAAGCCTTTGTCAACACCATTCCCGAGAAGCAGCTTAAGAAGTGGTCACGGAAGTGAGTGATGACGGCATGACGCAGCCAGAATCAACGCAACCAGTCCGAAGGACATGTTTTTATTGTTTTGCATCTTAGCGAAGAGACGGGACGGGCATGGCATCTTGGGTAGAGAATGGCGTTTTCGGCGCATCAGGATACGCATTGCGCTGGGTCCTGACAGACCGCGCATGGGGATACACCTGGTTCAAGACAAGACTGTGGTTTTTTAGATATACACTTGGATTGATTAGATGAAGTTATGAACAGACCAGCATTTACAAATTACATTTTTATTGTAGCCAAATTCATGTTACATGATGTCCCTGATCAAGGACAGAAGCCAAAAAAGGGGGTATCAGCGAATGTAGCGGCACTGGAAAAACCGCTAGGATCATATATATGTCGTTTCATCAATCATCATGCCCCCAAGAACCCACCAGAAACAACACCGCCTTTCCTTTATCCTTGTTTTCACCCATCTGACACAATCCATTCTTACTCGGCGCCATTGACAACCCGCAACGCCCTCCGTGGTCCCATAACAACACTAAAGAAGCTCGGCTCCTGTCCCTCGAGAAGCCCCTCCGTTGAGCCCCCGCTGCCGCTCGTCCCAGGCCTCGTCTCCTCGCTTCGCTTGGGTGCTCCTGCACCGCCACTCGAGCCTGCAGCGCTGGGCGTGGTATCATCTTCATCCTCAGGACGCCACTTGGGCTCCGTGGTCCATTCACCGTTGCGGTTCGAGCCGACCCAGCCAAAGAGGCTCTCGCGGGAGGCGCTGCGGTGGGGACGGGTGGCTGCAGCAGCAGCGGCAGCCGCGGCGGCAGTGGCGCCTCCCGATGAAGCTGGCGATGGGTCGAACGTACTGTTGGAGACGCCAGAGTAACGGTTGGTCACAGCGAGGTGGTGTCGATAAGCACTGACTTGACGACGATAGAGCCAAGCACAGAAACCGAGATAAAGAGCTAGGCAACCAAATATGCCGGCGACAACACCTGCCGCGATGAGACCACCGTTGATCTCCTCTTTATCTTCGGGTGACGCGGTTGAAGTGCCCGTTTCGCCAACTTGCACCGTTGCCGTGGGCCCCTGCGTGATCGTGAACACGGGCGCCTTCCCCGTGGCAAACGGCCCGCCCGTCGCCGGCCCCGCAGCGGGAGTCGTCGCCGTAGCTTTGCCCTTGCTGTCCCCACCCACGACCTTCTGCACGGCCTCCGGGACCTGGTATCCATAAGACCCGGCGAGCACAAAGTTATCCGGGTATTGGTTGGAATCGTGATCGGAGGCATGGAACTTGTCCTGCCATTCGAGCGACGAGGCGTCGAAGACGTACATGCCCTTATCGCACTTGATGTCATTACCCACGCCGCCGACTACAACCATCTGGCCGTCGTACATGGCACATGAGTGACCGGCACGCGCAGCTGGCATGTTTTGGCCCTTCTGGTCGACTTTGATCCATGTGAAGGAGGGGATGGTGAGGATGTACATGTCATCGTACTGTGTCTGACTTCCCTATGGCGGCGTAAGTATTGGCGAATCCCAAGCGACGTAGGAGAACTTACAAAGGGGAGATTCTGTCCTCCAAAAACATAAATCTGAAAACTCGAGGCATCTGGTGCACTGGCAATGACGGCACACAGATTGACTCGAACGCTGGGCGTGTCTCCCGACGTTTCCTGATGGAACCACTCAGAGTTGGCAATGTCGTAGACGTCCAGAGTCTTGAGATCCTGTGTAAAGGTTTCGTTAGTCCCTCCAGCAAGGCCAATCAAGACGCCCATTTCTCCCCAGCCGGGCACGTAAACGAGAACGCCATCAGCTCTCTCGGTAAAGTTTCCGCTCTGGATGCCTGCCTTTGTGATGTTGCGATAAGCACCACTCTCTGGCGCACCCGTACCGTCCGAGAGCTTGTCGACGCCCGTGTTCACATAGCCCGGGTGCGTAAACTCGAGCAGACTCTTGAGATATACACGATCGATGTCGCGCGACCAGCCTGGGGTGGTCGCCCAGTCGAGATGTCCGCCAAAGTACCAGCTTAGGCCGAGCTCTGGGACAGACAGACCTGCTCCCTCGGCAGCACGGTGGACGGGTTGATCGCCGGACTCGGACTCGTTGCCGGCAGAGGTCGTGGGGTTCTTGAACTCGGTCCAGGTCTCGTCGTTGATGGAGTAGCGCCAGACGGATTCGGGTCCAGGGTCCACGTATGGAGAGTCGGAGAACTCGCCTCCGTAGAGGTAGAGGTTGTTGTAATCGTGCCAAAGGTAGCCCATTGACACCTCGGGAGGGCCATCAGGCCTGTCGAGGCCCTTGAGGGCAGGGGAGTCGACATCCCAATCCTTGGTAAGATCCAATGTTAAAAAGTAATTGTTCCAAGTATCCTGCTCTTGGTCTGCCTTTGACCTGGCTCGACCGCCATATATGTACATGGTCCCGTTCAATTGGGCGGACTGGAAGCCCCATCTAGCGCAGACGTCGGTTGGACTGACATCGCGTTGGGTAATGACACCAGCACTGGCGCCATTAAGGTCTGCGACTGACTGTCCGTTTTTCCAACTGAAAGCCGGAAGCACAATGGCGATGAGTATGGCTAACATGGTGAAGCGCTGCAAGCCGGAGATGCCTGGGGGTGCGCCCGAGGTGGATTTGATTCTTGGTCGGCCTCTCGAGTTTGATAGCTTGGCGTACCAAGTTTTTGGCGAAGATAACGATAATTGTCGTGAACGTTGGCGCTTGCTTTCAGATGATTCGTTTCCGCTACCATCCTGATCCTGGCCGTCGTCTCGATTGCGGTCCCGCTTATTCGATTTGGATCTTTGCAAGAGACCCGAGGTATCGCTAGAGTCTCTTTCGGTATCTTGGGCCGTATGTTCCTCACTGGGAAGCAATGAGGGCGCCGATGATGGTGTGGGATATTTCAGGTCGTCATCCAAGCCAATCTCCTTAAAGACGGATCTCCTGCCCTTTCTGATATTGCCTCCCATCTTGAATGGTGGTGTGATCAAAGTCGAGCTCTCTCGTAATCGATCCGAAGTACGCTGTGAATTGAATCGAGGGCGAGCTGCACCGCCGCAATCCGGTGGCATCAAAAAGGCCGAGTTGGCTGGGGTGGGAGATTTAAGCATAGACATCGTGACAGCCTAGGGCGATACGGGGTGGAGGATGACTGTGGCGACGTCTGTACGAGAAAAAAGGGCGTTTCCTTGGTCGGATCGGCGAGCTCGATGATGTAGCCACCCTCTCTTATTATTAGCGATCCCACTCTGTAGGGATCATAGCCTGTAAGTGACGCGCGACTGGGACTGGAATGACTGCGCTTTTCAATGGCAAGTTTCGCAATTGCAGCGACCTCTGAGACGCCGTGGGAAGGGCAGAAGGGGGGAGTTAAAAGGAAGCGCAAGGGGGAACGAACGGCTTCTTGTCGAGGCGGAAACACAAGCCTCTAAATGAAGACAAGAGTGATCGTCGCATGGCGCTGAACAACAGCCATCTTTGTACTCCCCACTTGGGGGAGCCGGTCAACACAAGCCGTAAATCATCCCCGATAGTCGACAGACAACGAAGCCGCCGTCGTTTCTTGACCCCTGACCCACTACATCATCGACTTTTGAATGTATGCACGTAAGGCGAGACACCCGCCCATGGCAGCAAGGCGTCGGTGCGGTCGCTCGCGTGTGTGGGCGTGGGGATGTTACCGGCTTGTCCACCTTGGTTAGAGCCAAGAGTGTCACCTCACCTCACCCTCACCTTCTAGCGCTCTGCATCTGTGGCTAATGCTCCTCGGTAGCAAAAACAGCCAGCAAATGGTTGCAGTGGGCAGCCGCACACCGGCTCAAAACCTGGAAGGCAAGACCTTGACGCCCTTGACGAGTTGGCATGGCTCCCAGCGTCGGTCCCTGCCAAATCCATCAGAGGGCTCTCTACCTTGGCATTGAACGCCGCAATGGTTGGGCGACAGAGACGTGGCAATGACTTCACTCCTTGGCCTTGGCCCTCGGTCCGACCGCCATTTGTTTTAACCTTGCTGCTGCTGATGATGATGGGCCTGTGATTTCTTGTATCGCTTGCAGGTCGGGTTGCTTCGAAACAACGGCCAAGAAATCCGGGGTACTCCGTGCTGTAGAAAGGAATGGAGGGGGAAGCCAGACGCTAGAGAAATCAATGCAGGGATTGTGCAACAAAAACCAGGGCGGCGCGCAGAAGAAAAAAACGATCACGATCGAGATTTGGTTTCTTGATGGAGAGTGAATGAAAAATGAGTCTCTAACAAGACATGGTTGGCTCGGACATCCGGCGACCCGTTTCAGACTTTTGACGTCAGATCACATGGCAAAATTCTGTGCACTGTGTGACCTGTACACAAATTCCAGCTGTCGGACAGTGCGGATTGGAGTTTCCGTCCCAAAACACCATCACGACAAAAAACCACACTTTTTAGAATACGATGTTTTCTAGCAAAAAACCTTCAATAAACTTCCATCTTCCTCCGGGCCGGTCCCCCTCATTCGAGGCCTCCAGAAGGTCACTCGTGCACAAGCGTAACTCTTCTGTTTCCACTTCAAGAATGCGAGCTCCCTCCAACTCGCCAACACGAGCCCACGTCTCCCCACTGCCGCCACCCGCCGGATCCATGCTCTGCCTTGTTGATCATGCCCCTTTCTCGTGGAACGTTTCGCTTCCGGTTGATGGGCAGCCCGGCCCTCCTTTTCGGCCGTGGGTGTCCAAAACAGCATCCTCTTCGTTTTCTCTGCTTGCACCGCCACATGCTATTCCCCCCGGAAGGTCGTGCTTCCGCCACAGGCTGCCACAGCTTGGCGACGATCCTTTAGGTACCTAGTTGTCGTTGTTCCCTTGTCAAAGTTGTCAAAGTTCCTATTTTGAGCCTCTGGAACTCCAGCTTTCGCTTCCTTAGATGCAGGAATGGGTCCCCGGGGCTAAGCGATGCTATCGTGCATTTGCCACCAACATCACCTCAAGCAGTCCGCCCGTATTCGTTCTCCAATTCCCCTGCGCTAGTGCAAGGCCGTGTCACTCATAGAGCGGACTTCTGGCTGGTGTAAGGGCCCGCGGGGCTCTTTTCACCGGGCGGCTCAAGTCCGCCAATGATCTTTGTGAAGATCTCTGTTGTTGTGCTTCAACTCGGCCTAGGCCCGCCCGGGCAGAAGCTCCTGACATCTGGAGGTGGGTTTGAGGCATCCAACGCTCATCAATGTCCCGTCCTTGGTCCAATTCAGAGCCGTGTATTTGTTTGTTCCGGAAACTGCATCGATGCTCACAGTAAACCCGCACTCTTCGGTAACGGATCAAAGCTCTCATCCTCAACCAGCTCCAGCGGTGCTTCAGCCTCGGGCGGCAACACAGACTCTCCGCGGTTAACCTTGAGAGCTTGTTTCACCCCGAGTTCCCGTCCAATGAACTTCAGCGTCGTCTTTGCCACCTCTCTCTGCTCGGGAAGGGTCGAAGACACCAGGTACACCGCCGAGAGGGGCCATATCAGCTTCAGAGCATCAAACAACGTCCTTGGCGATGGGTTGTTCCTGAATGCCGCTGGGTCGAGGTGTTGAGCTACCGCATCCATAATCTCCGCTGCCGATTGGCGCACCACGCGTATGCAACGTGCTCGTAGAGTTTTGAGGACGTGGAGCGGGATGGGAGAGGTGATGTGGTGAGTCAAGAAGTTGGCAAAAACCAGGACGACTTGATATCCTTTCACCCGTGCCGAGTTGAGCATGTTCCGCATGTAGGGGTCAAAGTCGTTGGTCACGTGGCTGTTGCTTGCTTCAAAGGCAGCTAGGTAGTCTTCGGCTTGGTCCGCGATCCCAATCAAGTCGTAGTATTCGGCTGATGCCGCGTCAAAGTCCCTCGCCCGGAGAATTCTTAGTATGCGACACTGGACATGCGCAATCTTGACGATGTACTCGGAGATCACAAGAGCAAACCCCTCTTGAGGATGCAGAGTCTCTCTGATGACCGAAAACCACTCTTCAGACTCTGGAGGGCACTCGGTGCTTATCAAGAGGCACTGTACTTGCTGCTAAGCCGTTAGCGATGTTCAGACGTGGAAGCACCGCATAGACGTACCACCATGTTGTACGCCGGCCAGAAGCCCGCTCGATGGCCTTTCCTGCGCAAGTAGGGCGTTCCTCTCGATTTGAGAAGGCTATACAGGCCATTCGTATGGAGATGCCATGGGTTCATGGGCTCTACGCGGCTGATGGAACCCATGAGAAGCTAGCGAGGTATAAGCTTAAAAGTTGGGAGTATATCCAAGCCGTGCCGCTCACCTCGTAATTGGCCAAGATCCAAACCGTTGCAAGGACATCATCTCTCAGAGCACCATCGGGCGACTTGAGGGCCTCGCCGACAGAACTCAAAGTTTTGCCAAGATATGTACCGAGCTCTCGCTCCGTCTCGGCAACAGAATGGTTGTCAATGGCAGTAGGATATCGCAGATTAGTAACATAGGTACGGGAGAAGAGATGGGCTGCCCAAACGAGGGGTCCGTTGACGGCGTTTTGCTTGTATGTGTCGTGCAGAAAATCCAAGGTAGAATAAACATT
Organism: Fusarium setosum; assembly: GCA_013623625.1. Classification (NCBI taxonomy): domain Eukaryota; kingdom Fungi; phylum Ascomycota; class Sordariomycetes; order Hypocreales; family Nectriaceae; genus Fusarium; species Fusarium setosum. The sequence continues at coordinate 11,823 of JABFFE010000975.1, read as the reverse complement.
GAGAAGAATGGGGACTGATTGAGCGGTCCAGTGCTCATTCAAGGACTGAGGAAGAATAAGAGACGTCTCTGTGGTGATAGGGACAAGATCAGTGGGACCTGAGGACCGGGGACTCAGGAGGTCCTCGTCAAAGATGGTCGACGGGGTTGCAGAGTCCCCGCTCGAGGACGACGATGAACCGGAGAAAGATATCACAGACACCTCACGGCTCGTCTGTTGCTGAGCAGCCCTCTTCTTGCGCTTCTTGAGAGTGGTTGGGTTGGCATTGCGGAAGACGAGCTCATGCTCATCACGATAACCAGGGCATTCAGCGCCATACTTGATGCATCTCTGGCACGATGGTCTGCCAAGATCACACTGCAGAATAGGTAGTCAGCCATGTGCTTCTTCTCCTTCTGATAGTGGGGTTTCAGATAGGGTCAGCCCGCGCGTAAGCAAGGGGCAGACAAACAGACACAATGACTGACCTTGACGCGCCGCTGGCGACACAGGTGACAATCTTTGCTTGGCTTGCCCGTGTTGGGCATGGTGACAGGACGGCAAAACGCACAAACACTTTCGGGATCTAGACCAACAATGCAGCGTTTGATGGGACTTGGTGAGAGGTCAAACGGGGTAATCCTTTCGAGGTCCGTTTAACCACGGTGACGTGGTTGGCTTTAGCGCACGGCTGGCCCCCTGGATCAGGACTAGCGCCCGCAAACAGGGCTGAAGGTATCCGCTGCAGGCTTTCCGGAGGTGAATCACGTGCAGGAAGCAAACGGGCATCCGTCCAATGGCGTTGAATTGTGCTGGTTTGAAAGGGACACTGTTTGTTGTGCGTTGGGGTTTCTATGGTTGGGTCTTCGATGTTGATAGTTTTGTGTTTTCTTCGATATCACCCAGATTTTGGATTAGTGCTTTGTCATAGCTATAACTCCATTCTATGAGTTGGACACCATCGACTTTCAGTACGAATCGCCAGACTAGGATGGTATCCATAGACAGCAAGTTGTGGGTCTCTGAGCTTCGTTAACAGCTCAGTTGCAAGGTAAGATGATGCTACCCAAGATGATCAAGAGAGGACCTTTTCGACTTGTTGGCGTTGGTGTTGCCAAGTTTGTGCTATAGTTGGAGAGGAAGACTGAGTTGGTGGCCGACACCAAGGTCGAGCCAAGCCAATATCGCATACAGTGCCGAGCTTCATCCCAACAAAAAAGGCCTTCGAGTTTCGGTACAGACACATACCCAAGTTTTCGACAAGTTACAAAGCCACATGCCTGCGCACTTTACCAGGGACGTCAAAGGACCTCTAGGCATGGAGCTTGGTCAGCCAGAGCCTCCTCCCGCGAAACTGGAAGACATCAAGTTCGATGAACAAGGGGATCTCTGGCTGGCCGTCGGACTCAGACCGTCCCAAAACATGCTCGTCGACTCCAGAGTCCTCTGCCGAGCTTCCCCAGCCTTCCGGAGAATGCTTCAAGGCAGCCTTGCCGCAAAGAAGCCTGACAGAGGAGACTGGGTGGCCATACTGCTGGAGGAAAACCACGAAGCATTTGCGACAGTCATGGACATGGCACACGGGCTGTACCGGCGAACCAGACGCACCATAACGCATGACGAGCTGTTCAAGCTCTGCGTTGTAACCAACAAGTACGACATGTCGCAGGTGCTGCGTCCGATGGCATCGCAGTGGTTTGACAGCCTTATCCAGAGTGTGAGGGTTGGAGGGGTGGCAAACCCTGCCTTTTCAAAGATGATGTTCGTGGCCTGGGAGCTCGGGTACCATGACATTCTGGAGGCCATGGCGCTCCGCATCGCAAAGGGATGCCATATCGACGAGAACGGTGACTTTGTCAACTGCTCGTCCAAGCCGCTAAAGGATGACGAGGCTTTCGTGATGCTTCCCATCATGGGTGAGTGGCCCCCCCTTCTCTCTCTCTCTCTCTCTCTCTCTCTCTCTCTCTCGTTTTGGGTTGCAACTAGCTAACACACAAGAACGGACGACATTTTCCAATACCGGCAATGGGTTTCTGACCAATGGCGTGTCCATTGCCAAAAGTACACGGCAACTCTCCTCAAGGGCCAGCCGAATTGGCTCCTGAGCGACAACAACAGTAGCCAATGCCACTGCAGACGCTCCACCTACGTCCACGAGGCGCTGGGCAGGATGCTCGCCGCGGCCAAGCGCCGTGATATGCTGGAGCTCTTCCTCCCAAATGAAGATTCTGAATTCCTCATACTCTGCGATATATTCACTCTGGAGTCCTATCTCACCCGTATCGAAGAGTGCATGAGACAGCGAGAGGACTGCTACTGCTCGCTCAACCTCGCCTCCAGTCCGCCGGACTGGGCTTCTACGCCGATCTTGAATGACTCTCACGGACAGGCCCTGGAGAAACAGGCTGAGAAAGTACAGATGGCTCCTTAGTCGACACCAGCAACTATGTGGGAGAGGAACAGGACGGAGTTTGGCGCATGGGATGACCTAGGGGCAAAAGCAACGGGCTTGGATTTATTTCTGGGGGGTACAGTTAAATACCATAGTTAGTTAAAGGGATGAATTTATGTTTGGTCTTTTCCATGTAGCTATGGGTGGTGTCATACTTGTCCAGAAGACATCTTTTGATTGGGTTAGCTATTGTGTAGTTACCAGACCCTTAATAGACGGCTTTGCCGCTCCTCAAAGTATAGGCAAAGCAGCAGCTTTTCTTTGTCACAACGATTAGGGTTAAAATTAGTGAAAGTTGGGGTTAATTAGAATTATATAGGATCAGGATTGGGGCTAGAGTTAGGGCCAGGTCATGGTAAGGGTTACAAGATGTGTAAATTTCAGCCACAAGAGGGTGCTTGTTAATCGACCTGTTGTTTTCCACTGGCGGGTAGTTATACACCACATATGTATGAAAAATAGACCAATCGGTACAGATAGTTGGCCAGTTCCTAACAGCAGAAGTCATCACCACCTCGGTACAGTTTGATCCGAATTCACGTACACCTCACTTCTCCTGCTCGGTCTTAATCGCCCCTTCCTCTTGTTCGTACCCAGAGGTCCCCGGCACCATCCTGACCTTGTAGGCTTGAGCCTCCAACCAATTCAGATGCCACTGGTGCAATGGATCATTCCCTCCCCGGCATTGGCCGCTGATCTCGTCTACCATGTCGAACACGATGGTGCACCACCCACAGATGTCGATGTTCGCCGCAACCTGTCTAATACTCCCCTCTAATTCGACCAGATTCCTGTCCCAGCGCTCGAACTTCCTGTCCGGGCTGAAGAGGTCCAAGACGTCGTGCTCATGAGCTTGGCTGAGCATCTTGCCTATCATGCGGTGGAGGGTGTCTTCGTCGTGGATATCTCCGCCTGGGCAAGTCATGCCGCCGTAGGTGACGACGCGGGTGATGAGGTCTTTGCCCAGCTTCTGGCACTCTTCATAGCACGCGTCAAGGGCGAGCTGGCGGTAGTCGGCAATGCAGTCTGGGGCAAGTCAGCGAACCGAGAGAATGCAGGGCTTGTGGTATGGTCTGACTGATTATGGGTACGAGTTGAAGAACCGCAATGTCCTTCAAGATTTGCTCCTCCCCGGTGACCAGGCATTCAACCCTGAGGTCTCCATTCTCTTCGTGTGAATAGCAGTTCAGGGCGACTGCGCGGGCCATTCGGCCCAACTCCTCGGCGCATCCCAACACCCAGGCGATGAATACAGTCTTCCAAAACGGCTCGGCGAAGTCGCAACATGGCGGCCAAATCCCCTGGAACCACCGATCTGCGACAGAGCGTATGACTTTGGTCATGTCGTATTTGATGGTGAGGACGCAGATGTCGTATAGTTGATCAACCGACACATTCGCAGGCGTTCTCTTGTAGAGAGCGTGCACAAGGTCCATGAGGATGGCAAAGGACGCAGGGTCGTCTTCGGGTAGCTCGACAATCCAGTTGCCGCCTCCGTCCTTTGGCTTCGACTCGGCGGACTCATCTCGAAGCGTATCGCGGAAGTCGCTGGAAGCCCGGCAGAGGGCTCGCGAGTCGACAAGCATCTCTTGCGCCGGACTGCCGACTCTCAGACGGAGGTCCCCATCAGGATCGAACTCAATCGCCGGCTTTTCGTCGCCCATGATGACGTGATAGATTGTGGAGTAGTGAATAATCGAAGAGGGAGGGAGAGAGGGAGAGAAGGGGGGTTTGGCGGAGCGAGGTGCCGCTGCAGCTGGCGAGCAGTGGCAGTGGATCGCCACCGTGATGGCCTCCAGTAGTAACAAAATACCCAGTACGTTGTTGCGATTTTTGGCCTTATTCGATGCCAAAAGACAGATCAAGGCAGCCCAGTAAGATAGTTAAAGTGTCGGGACTGGAAGTGCTTGTTCAGACCGCGTGCCAACCCTAGGCAGAAGACGTTTACCTCCAGCCCACAAAATCAGCTCGATCTTGAGGCTTCACTGAACACGTCTCATTATTAGGATGGCTTTATATTAATCATTAGGCAGTCATTACCTATCCCCTCTCAATCATAACCGCTGTCTATTATATCCAAACGTGTTTGCCAACCATCTCAACTATCCCAACGGTCAAGTGGTCATCATTACCGGGAGCAGACAAGGAATCAGAGCCAAAACAGCGAGATTGTTTGCAAACGAGGGCGCAAAGGTCGTTGGCAGATATTGACGCTGGTGAGCATCACCATGCTGTTTGTAGTCCTCGGCACCAACAGAGCCTCGCACTCTTAATACGGGTATTCAACTGCGAGCCGCTGCCAGCCGCTGCCAGCTGTCTACCGACTTCACCCAGGCCGTCGCCCATATATGTTCGTTTACGACATGAATGTCTACAAACAAAACAGTTCCTCCGTGTCGTTGTATTGTTATCCGTTTCTTCAATATTGCTACAATAGCCTAAACCAAGCCCTACTTATATCATCATCGCTCGTCAAATCTATACTTAAACTACGCCCTTATTCACTTTAGGGAGCTTCATCTCTTCTACGGTACGCACACACAAAGCGCGACTCATCCTCAAGAAAGAAGCGCAATTCGCTACCGAGACAAGATCAAGTCAGAGCTCAACACAGACTTGTCAAAGACAACGGCTAATAGGAAAAGGCAGCATCATCCCCGTTGTCAGCAATTCCTCCACGGTACGCAACCATGGCTGAAGATGAGACTTCCTCGGCTTCCACTCCCCTCGATACCATCGAGTTCGACCCTCAGGGCGACCTCCATCTGATCGTCGGCACCAACCCGTCCCAGACCATGGTCGTCGATTCTCGCACCCTCTGCCGATCATCAACCTTCTTCCGCAACATGCTAAACTCGGCGCCCAAGCCAGCGTCTGGTGACTGGACCATCAAGTTCCCGGAAGATAAGACCGGGCCTTTTGCAGTCCTGATGGACATGGCCCATGCAACGTACCAGCACACGCCAAGCAACGTCCTCCTCGACGACTTCTTCGACATCTGCTTCTTGACCAACCGGTACGGCATGACCAATGTCCTACGCCCCATGGCAGACCGCTGGTTCAACTGCAAAATGAGATACCTCGAATCCACCACTGACGCGGAGCCCCTTGGCAAGATGCTGTTCGTCGCCTGGGAGCTGGGCTACACCGAACCCGCCAAGACCATAATGACCAAAATCGCCCGCAGGTTTGCAGTTGATGAAAATGGCGACTTTGTTGACTCCAAGTCCAACCATCTCAAGGATATGGAGCCCTTCAAGTTGCTCCCTTTCATGGGTGAGTGCGAACACTTGTCCACATTCCCAGCAATCTTCTGACGGGCGAACTTGACAGATGACCTTGTGCAATACCGCGTGAGCCTGCTGCGCGAATACCAGGCCGAATGCCAGAGCATTGGCAAGAAATTCGCAAAGATGAGTGCACAATGCAAAGCGAAGGGCAACGGCCGGGGCAAGACGGGTTGTGCGTCAGACAGCCACCCCGAGGTCATGGTCAGAAAGTTCCTCGGCAAGATCCACGAGCTCGGAATCACGTTCCTCTTCGTCCCAAGCTTCGACGACGTCGAGGTCCGCTACTGCCTGGTCGAGCTGGACGAGAAGCTTTCGCTGCTCCGGTACGGCATGGGGACGCGTGAAGGGTGCGCATATCGACTCCCGACCTTGCTCAAGGTGATCAGGGCGGCTTGCAACGAGGTCCCCAATCCCATGGCTGAGTGTCACTTGAAGAGGATGGACTGCCAGGCGGCTGAGATTGCTTTGCTGCGCGGAGAACTGGGGCTTTGAGCAGCAACAGAGAGTCAGAACGGCCGGCTTTAAGGGGAAATTCAAGGGGGTGTTTGAAACCCAGCATGGATCCATTATCAACATTTATTTCGTACTGTTAAATGGATCTTCTCTTCTAAATATCTTGGCAAACTTCAACGCATTGTAGTTCCCCTTCCTAATTTGGCCATGTCGCCTATCCTCACTGGCTGACTCTAGTTACTCCACTTTTGTTGAACAATCCAGCCGTCTTACTTGGCCCTGAAGCGGTCAAAAAACACTGTCCACATCAACAAACGACAGAAATAGTTGCTTTCATCCTAGTGTGTCATATCCTACAAACTGTTCAACTTATTTCTATCTATCGTCTTGGCAACCCTCAGTGTGCCACATTTTTTACGCCCTTCGTGGGCTTCTTCCTTCTCCTCTTTCACGTCTTCTAACTCACAAGCTCACCCCTCCCATTCTCCATCCACAAAAACCACGCCCTTTTCACGACATTCCAACATTGCCAACTCACACTTGTCTTCAATTTATCTCATTTGGCTTCACTTGACTAGCATAGAGACAACATGTCAACTCACTACTCCGAAAAGAAAGACCTCTTCCCCCTCGCCGGCGGCTGCGCCTGTGGTCTCATCCGCTACCAGCTCTCCCTCCCTCCCATCCTTGTCCACTGCTGCTACTGCACAGCCTGCCAGCGCCAGACGGGCTCGATCCTCGGGCTGAACGCCGTCATCGAGTCCACCGCTCTTACTATCCTCCCCTCCGCCGCTCCCACCATTGCTGGATGCCCATCCAACCCGGCGCCCATCCCCGCAAACCTCGCGCCCGTCTTTGCGCGCACCACGTCGGCTGAGTCTGCCACTCGTGAGCCCAAGGCTGCTGCCGCTGAGACAGTCGCGGTATGCCTTCCGAGTCAGTCGGGCCTGGGCCAGACTGTCGTGAGCTGCCCAGCCTGTCACACTGGACTGTGGACTTACTATGCCGACGCGGGGCCACATCTCGCATACTTGCGCGTCGGCACCCTCGATCAGCCGTGGGAGATCGAGCCAGATGTCCACATTTACACGAGCAGTCGCAAGAGCTGGGTCATTGTCGACGATGGCAAGCCGTCGTTTGAGGAGTACTACCCCAGGCGGGAGGAACTGTTGAGGGATGATGCTCTCAAGAGATTTGAGGCCGTGCGCCCCAAGATCAAAGAGATGTGGGCTGAGATGAAGCCTGCTTTGGGGTGAATTAACCAGCATGGTTAGCAGAGTCAACGTGATGTAGCGATAGGAGTATGAGGTGTTTGGTACGAGAGGCAAGTTGTGCTTTGGATCCGTATTTTTTGGATTAGTATCTTCGTGTATAGCGTCTCCGTGGAGATAGCCCGTCATTACCGCCCTGACATTAAACCAAACACTCCACAGTCAGAAGAGAATACTCCTGTATTCATCCACGCCCACGTCCCCGTCCAGTCTAATATATACACAAGAGGTGAACCCTCACTAGCCCAACACTCCGTACCAGTGACCGTGCTGGTACATGACATTTGCGAGTATTCCCACCCTACCGTCCTAGTGTTTACCCATCCCCCTTCACCAAATGAAAGACCAAGTCCAGTATGACCCGCCTTGACGGCTTGATATATAGCGAAACAAGGAAAAACAAAAGCAGCCCGTTTGTTGCTCTGACGCCAAAACATTGCAAGCAAATAAGGACCAAGTTGTGTCGAAAAATCTCAAACACATGACTAAATCACTCCCAGTGATTCGTGAAAGCGTAGTATTCCGTGTATATGTAGCCCCTCCAGTTCGGCAGCATGCCAAGAAAATAACGATGAAGGAATCCAATGTTGGTATCTCAATGATTGTGCATGAAGAAGAGCAAATGCTTCCAACCCCACCGTTGATGCATATACGAGGTAAAGAAAGAGTCGTGTGTCGTCCGAGGTATAGCAAGAGAAGTGTGAGCAGCTCAGGAACTAGACATTACCAATCCTAGCCGCCCATTTTGCGGAAACCCTCAACGCTGAGAATGGGGATTTCCACATCGCAGAGATCGTCGACGCCCTCTTCGCGTCGGCGCTCGACAAAGTTGTTGCACTCGAATATAACTTGAGCCCACTCAGCCAGCGATCGTCCAGCATACACCATGTTCTTGGTATAGAAGCCCGTGGGCTTGACAGGATCGACAACTCCATCAGCAAATGAGCCCGTGTTCGCCTTGGGTTCCTCTGGAGTCGATGATGGCGACGGCGAAGGGCTTCCTTTAGTAGCAGACGCAGAAGGAGTTCCATTGCCCAGTTCTGAGAACGAGAGCTCCGTCTTCCAGCTCGAGGTCCGACTGAGACTCAGAGAGAGTCGTCTTGGCGAACCATCCACGGGAGAGCTCAGTGGGCTAGCGTTCTTAGCGTTATTGATTAACCCAAGCTGAGGACTACCCGAAAACTTGCGTGTGGGAGCTGAAAATCCAGTCGGCGCTTGAGGATTCTCAGTTCCCACTGGGCCGCTGATACGAGACTGGGCTGGACCGGGCAGACGAGGTCGGGTCAAGAAGCGATCTCGGATAGGCGCTGCTTGGTGCTGCCATGCTAGGATAAACTTGAAGACATATTTCGGCTCCTCAAAGGTCGGCTGGGAGTACAAGGAGTCGTCTTCGGACATGCGACTCTTGCCGTTGTTCGAGGTCGAGTTTCGGTTAGACGGCGCATTACCCAGGGAGGATCGTGCTTCGGCCGTCTCACGACGGACAGTCTGGAATTCGTCGTCCCACCCAGCCCCGGCACCCGTGTTAGCCCCAAGAGAGAGAACTTTTCCTGAAAGTGACCATCGTTTCTTGGTGTCGTTCTTTGGCGCAGACTCGCTTGGCGATCCCTCGACAACACTGGTCTCGCTGTTGGGAAGCTTCGCGAATGAATCAAAGCCCCCCATGAAGAGTCCAGGCTGGGGAGGGTTCAGTTCTTGGCGAATGATCATAAAACGCTTTCCTGGAGCCGGGAGTACTGGAGCAGTCGAGGGTGGGACTCGGTGTTCTTGCTCTGCAGTGTGCTTGAGGTAGAGGTAGTGTGCCCATGTTGTCTGGAGTCTCTCCGCCACAAGGACAAAGATTTGGCTGTTATCGAGTTAGCAAGGGGTCAAGCCAAGATTCAAACAATCTTACCCATCCACTTCGTCCAGCGTTCCTGAGTCTCGGCACATTCGCCAACACAGTAAACGCTGGTAGTAGGCCCGTACCATGGGGCACCAATGATTAAAAAACTCATTGAATGTTTCTTCAGTGAGCAGCCAGTCCTTGCAGACAGATAGTTTCCGCACGGGGTCCTTCGAAATGGCATCCCAAATCGCAAATATCATAGACATCATTCGTACCTCAGACATGGTGTTGAACGAGCCCATGATCATTTTGCAGACGTCGAACCAGAATGACCAGTCAATGTAGCTCATGGAGCTATCCGGCTCCTCAAACTCGGTGTAAAGTACCAAGACCTCCTCCAAGAAGTCGCAGAGGGTGAAGCAAGCATTGTGGTTGAACTTTGATGTTCTCCGGGTCGCTGCCTTCATTATGGTAGCAAAACCTTCGGCAAATGTATGTCGAGCCGCTGAGATCTCAAACGAGTCGTCGGAAAGGAAATCCTTTAGAAGCATGACGAGTCTGTTCTCAGACATTCCCTTCATGACGTTGCTCGTGGGTAGCGGCATGGTCATCGCGGCGGCATCGGCGCCGGGCATCGCATCCATCGCAGAAGCATTGTAGCCGCCATCCATCGAAGTCTGACGGTGGATAGTCATGTCCAAGACAAAGAGCAGTTGGGCATGAACCAGAGCAAAACCAGGAGATCTCGCTTTCTCGACAAGAGGCAGGCCGGGTGGCATAAACTGCTCGCAGAGGATGTGAAAGTATTTGCAGAAAATGAAGAAAACATCACTATCCCGGCCTTTCCAGCGCGGCACCCAGGGCCCCGTCCAGGGGATGCGAGACACAAGCATAGGCAACTTGGGGACTTTCTTGAGGTTATCCCACATACCCTTCGGTGAGGTCCAGCCAAACATGCCGATGCAGGGAGGAAACAGGGCCACAATATCCTCGCTTTCGCCCTTGTTCTTGCGCGGAAGACCCATTTCGTCTGCAACTCGCCGGATGAGTTCCGGAGACAGACCCCAGAGCCGGATGAGTATGTCTGCAATACCAGGGGCAAAGAAGAAGGCGTAAGCGCAGGCCTTTCCCGCGAAGTTGATCAGGCTGATCGGAGCATGACGGAGAGAGAGCTTTTCGACAACAAACGCCATCTGCTTGACCAGGTTGGCAACAAACATGGTTCTCACGTTATGCTCAGCCGACTCCTCGAGGAATGCTACCTGACTCGAAGTGATGGATGAGCTCGACGAGTTGGTGAACGATCGAGCCCGCACACGCTCCGCCGGTGATCGGTCAGCGAGAGGTAGGAAATAGGAGGTAGCCTGCCGCCATTCGAGACGCATCATGAGGAGTGTCGCTGCGTCGAAGAGAACAGGGCGATCAACGCCAGGTACGGGTTGGGGTGCCTGTCCCTCCAGCATCTCCAGGATAGCAATCCACCACTTGTTGAGAATCGTCGCTCGTCTGTCGACATCTTCAGCAAAGAGCCGCTTGGTCGATTCGTGGTTCATGGTGTTTCGCAGGAAGGGGAGGAGTTGAGACTGTATCTGTGCCATCCGCTGGGCAGTGCTCTTGGCAAGGAACCCCTTGAACTCCACGTCGAGGGTCTTGAAGGACGACCACAGCACATCTCGATTCTGGGGAGGCATCTCGATAGAGGATTCATCGGTAACTGTGGTCGCGGTGGTGGTGTCGTAGGTGGAGGAGTGCGGTGTGCGGCCGTCCGTGCTCGTCGATGCCGGCGGTGCGAGGCTCGTGGCCGACGAAGCGCAGCTATTGTCAGAATCTGTGTTTGTATTGAGCTTTGCAAGGCCAGACTGTTTCTGTTTGAGCTTGCTGAAGTAGCCGCTTGCCCGGGACAGGGCCTTGGGGGCCGCAGCCTTAAGTGAATCAGTTGACTTGTTCTTCTCCGCTTGGTCACCGGTCAAGCCAGGGCGTTTGCGGGTCTTCGTAAGCTTAACTGAGGTTGTACTTTCAGCTCGGCTGCGCCCCGATGATTTTTCCTTGGGAGAATCGACCTTGTCCATTGGCGATGGTGAGCGAGACGGTCTCCATGACCGTTTCGCAAAGCTTGAAAGTGAATCAGTTGATGTCGAGCCTCGATCGAGCGGTTTGAGGTCCCCAAGGGATCCGCCGCCAAAACTTCTGTCGCCCGCTGAGGTAGTGGGACGAGGAGGCTCCTCATGCTGAACATCCACCTCACTTTTGGAGCCTGGGAGCCATCCCCGGGGCTCTACGAGCGAGTTGGTCCTCTTTCGGGCTTGGGTGGTGCGTGGAGTCTCGTCGGGCACCTCTGCTGTTCGAACGATCGACGAGAGCGAATCGGGAGCGGCCTTGCCAGCCTTTTCACCTGCAAGAAAGACCGATGTGTCGAGGCTGAAATCGACATTAAACGAGGGGAGATCAAAGGTCGGCAGACTCGGTAGAGACGGGAGAGAGGATACGCTCTGGCGCTGGGGATTGTTCAGACCCAGGCTCGGGGCGGGCTTCTCGAGCGATGACAGCGAG
>JABFFE010000974.1:0-16018 GCA_013623625.1 Fusarium setosum | reverse complement strand
TCCCCAAGCAGGATGATCCTCTCCGTCTTCAACGCCGCAAGCTCAACAGCCTTGCACGCCGTCTGCAGAAACGCCTTGTGCGTTACGAGCGCTTTGGCCTTCGAATCGACAAGCTGGCTGGCGAGCTCCTCGGCCGTGTAAGTCGGGTTCGCGGGGCTCGCGACGCCGCCGGCCCACAAGACACCAAGATTCACAACGGCCGTGTCGATGTGATTCGGTGCGAAAAAGGCAAGGACGTCACCTTTTTGCCATTCGAACCTGTGTCTGAGGCCGCGGCCGAATGTGGCGGAGAGGTCGCGGATTTGGGCAAAGGTGTAGGAGCGGTTCGTGTCGCCGTCGACGAGGATTTCCAGAGAGAAGTTAGCTGTGGAGTTTAACATCTGAGTAAATACAAGACCATACCGTGATCATCTGGAAAGTCCCGAGGCCGTTCCATGTACATGGTCCATACATCGACCAGAGGGATGTCGACGTCTGCGAATGGAGACGTGTATGGCATGATGGACACTTGGGTGAAGTTTGACGAAACCGACCGAGGTTATTTACTCACAAAACAATAATAAAACAGAATATTTACAGACCTTCTGACAAGGTTCAAAAAGCCAGAGGCTATCACGGGAAACGTAGCAGTCGGGCAACTCTTCATATTTATGTCACTCGTCCCAAGCCAACTCACACCGTCAATGCCCTGAGCTGAGTTTACGCCTCAGAAATTGGCACATGACGATGGAACCCCTCAACTTTTTTTTTCACCCGCAAACCCACGGAGGTGCAGAATCCCCCCAGTCGAACGCCGTTTTCCTCCTCTCGGCCGTTCAGCTGCCACTACTTGAGGGGGGCGTTGAATTTTGGGCATATGAGATGATTGGCACTGATGCGTTACTAACTAAGCGGCGCGCCTGGTTTTGCCATAGCGGGCAATTTGACAAGGGGCCCCCGTTGCTGGCTAGCTAACACGGGGGTAGGGTCAGATTGGAGGCCATGACATGCCACCAACAACAACGGCCCCCCCGCTGCAAGCCAGGTCCCCGAAAAGGGTTATGCCAAATGTGATGGCGTCCAGCTCGGAGGATCTAGACCGAGGAGCAGGAGAAAAACGGTCGGGTTTTGCCGTGACGTGTGGGCCGCGGAATTTGACTTTGGAGCAGTTGGCCATCCAAGCTTTGCCCGTTGCGATTCCGATCGAGGCGTCTAACACCAAGTCCTCGGTGCTGGGGAACGCCGTGGCTTGTGGTTGGTCTCTCAAAGTTTCGAGGCGTGACTCTAGGTACCATTGGATCTCAGTAATTAACTCTTATACAGGAAATGCATTGCATATGCCCCAACTCCAACTCCAGCGTCAAGGTATCCTTGTCCTGACAGTCATGTTGCCAAAGAAAACCAGTCAGAGAGGTATCTGCAAAACACAAATTCCTCCCAATTATACGCCCAGCTACTAACCCTTGTATCCCTTGTTTCAAGTCGTTCGTCTTCCGTCTCTATCATGTGCGTGTCGTGTGGATGCTGGTTTTGATACATGTGTAAACCGTTTGTACTCTTCTCCTCCTCTAACTCTCACCACTGCTGCTCGATTGAGTCTCTTCTATCACGTCTTCTATAACAACCACCTTTGGCTTTCGTGGTCCGACATCCTCGCATCCCTCGGGAACACGGCAGATGTCGCGAGCATTGCACGTCTTCCAGAGCACCTCTCGCACTTCTTCAAACACTTGTTCTACAGCATCCATCGCCCAGATGACGTCCAGATGCTCGTACTCGGGAATAACCTTGCTATGAACCACATCGACATGAGGTTCTCGTCCCTTCTCGAAGCGTCGAAGAAGCTTCTCGCCGTCGACAAGGTCATCGTTGCCGCAAACCCAAAAGGCCATTGGCGGCGCTTGTTCATTGTACCATGCCGTAGATCCTTTGGGATGCTTTCGGTGCGCCTCGATTGCTGACTTTGTCCTTGGTGTCACAGGTCGACCGTCTGCTGCTCCATCCATCTGCTCCTCAGCCTTCAAGACCTCCTTGGTAGCCAAGATGCACTTATGCTTGGCAAAGCACTCACGGCCAAGCCACCATCTCATCGACTCTGCGCTGACGTATACAGGAGCAAACTGGAACATTCGGTTTCGGAGGCCGCGATCCCAGCGAGCATCGGTCCAGTCGAATAGAAAGGAAAACACCTTGTAGCCGAGCCAGCCGTACAGCCGTGGGTCCAGTAGTTGGTGCATCTGCATCATGAAAGGAATGAAAGCGTGAATCCCAAACATGAGTCGGAACAAGGCTGGTGAGATGATGCGCATGAACTTGAAGTACATCTTGCCGATCAAAGGCCCTGCGTACGCTGCAGGAGCGAGGGCGCAGAAGACGGTCAATTTCTCTCCCAAATCTGGTCTTTGTTCCTTGGCCAGAGCGACGAATGTCTGTGTCGTCCCCTGAGAGTGGCAGATGAGGCCAATCTTCTCGAATCCCGTCTCAGTGATAATGCGCGAGGTCAGAGCAGGGAGGTCGAAAACCCCCATCTGCCGGATATTCCAGCACCACATCCTCGGATCGCTGTACTCGAGAAGCGTGTGCTTAGGCTTGAAACCGCATCGATTATTGCCCAGCCAAACATCATATCCAGACTTGCAAAGCCAAAACGCGAGTGACTCGTCGTCGTTGCAGCAGTATGCCCCCGAACTCTGCAAAAGCCCGTGCATGAGCAGCACAGGAAACTTGGGCTTCTGATTCGGATCCTTCAACTTCTTTCGATGGCCTTGGAAGACTTCTGGGCCTCGGTGAGACCGAGTACTGTCGTCGAGCTCGGTGTACTCCTTGGGGTCATAGACGTGCCAGAGCTCGATCAAGAACCCATCTTCGGTCTGAACCTCAAATGTTTCGACATCGAGTCCAACTCGCCGCGCATAATATCCCACGTCACACACAATAGGATCCGGCCCTCCCTCAGTTGGCGGGAATGCTTCGGCGGTTTCCACACGATCCAATGTTAACCCGCTTGTAGCCTTCTTTTGCTTCCAGGCTTCGTCTTTTTCGTGCCTTACTCGAGCTCGTCGCTTCTCCTCCTCGTAAAATGGTCGATCGGCATCTGGATCTCGGAAAGTAAGTCGATAAAATATGTTCTTCCAAACCAAAGGGATACTCGTGAACAGGGAACCTAGAACAATAACGCCGAGGAACGCCAAGCTAAGGAAGAAGGCAGATATTCTAAAGAAAATACATTGAAGATTGCGAAGCTTGGAAGGGGGACCGTAAAGGGGCAGTGGAGGAAAGAGAGGGTTTGTATGTGACGGAGGCATAGCCCTTCGTAGAGTATCGCCGTTGGACTTTTGCATGGATGCGCCATTCTGTTGCTCTGGTAATTGGACCACCGTCCGGTGCTGGGTATCAGTGCTTTCGACATTAGAGATCTTCTCTTTAGTCTCATCGCCAGCTTTGATCTCGACGGTCTTGGGTTCGCCCTGGAGCTCTTCCCGAAGAACATTGAGCTTATGTGCCTCCTGCAACGGTACGCCGGGGAGCCGTTGACCGTCTGAAGTGATAATGACTGGGTCCTGGGGAGTGACAAATTGAGCTTCGACGGCTACAGAGGGATCCTGTCCACTAGGATGTTGGTGGGAGAGTTTCTCAGCTTGTTGGCTGAATTGAACAGCGGTTTCAGCAAGTTTCTTGCCAATAACGCGAGGATGCCGCTGCTGGGTGGCACTCGACGTGCCACTATGTTGCTGGGTCATGTTTGCTTCATGAAAGCTTGGATAGAATGTTCAACGAATGTGATAGACGAGCTGACCGGCGGATGTGTCGGCGCCGGATATACGAGTCCTCGTACTCGTATATAGCCGTCAAGTCAATGAGGAGCCGACGTCTCTCTTGATGAAGTATAAAAGAAAGAGAACTACCGAGCAGAGACTACTCGCATATCGGAGAGAGAAAGGTACAAAACAGGGAAAAGTCTGGAATTTTAAGGATTGCAGAGGCGAGAAAAGACATAAACCAAGGAAGTAGAGGGTGGGATCAAGGACGATAAGAATGACAAAAGATGAACCCAATAGGGTAGGCCGGTAGTTAGCTTCCGTTTTGAGGCGCGGTAGAGCCGTGATTGGGCGACATGAATAACTTGAGAATTAGCCCGAGATATTTGGCGGTCTTGAGTAATACCAAGTCTTCCAGAGGGTCCAGAGGGTCCAGGTCAGGCCTTTTGTCGTCCGATGGTCGACAGGAAAAAGACGTTTCAGAGATTAAAAATGGCAAGAAAGTTGGCAGCGGTGTAAGGGACGACGCAAAGGCATTGGACGCGGGCAAGCCAAGTGACAGGGCCCAGACTTCTTACTCGCCGCAAGAGGGCGGTTGCGTCATGGGCGTTGATACAGGGGGGCTTAGAAGCGCCGCTGAAAGGCCCGTCGCTGCAGTGCAGCCAGCCTGCCAGGGAGCCGGATTTGTGGCGGAAACTGCGAGGACCTGATGCCGACCTTAATTAGTGGTGATCCCTGCTGCAAGCATGTGATGGCTGGCAGCCGGTGGACAAAAGGGGCTGGGGGATCAGCATGCTTGGCTTTGTTTCGGCCGATCAGCAGCGATAGCTAATTTGCACTGCCAACGATCGGCCAAGTTCTGGGTGGAAGATGTTGGAAATTTGTCGATGTCCAATGTTTACGTATGATATCTTGGACATGTGGTGGCTGCCTTATATCTTGGATGTGATGCTTGGGGAAAGGATTCGAGAGTCGATTCGTGGGGGTTATCGAGCTGGGTGCATTTCTTCTGCGCAAGGTAGCTCATTGGTGATGCTTCTTTGGTCTCAATGATGAAAGTGATGAGTGAGCGGGCATGGAAAGATCTTTAGCCTCGTCTGGCTTGCCACGCATCTTCTTAATTGCAAGTTGATTCGTTTCTCATCAAAATGTCAATCATGGTCTCCAGTAGGTCCCTCTGACCCTTTTTTCTTTTTTTACCCCAGAGAGGTAGGTACGTACTCATCGGCGTTTCTGGACCTGCCCGTCCGTGCTGCTCCGCGCTCGGTCGAGGTACGTACCTTGAAGCGGGATGCGGGCCCGTGTCGAGCCAATGCCGAGGCCAAATTCACCCTGCTTCGGTCGCTTTGAGCCGCAGCCGACACGGAAACCGCACCCCAATCTCAAATCTCCAGGCGCAAAGCATCCAGTCCACCTCGGAATCCGGGGCAGCTGTTCCTTAGCACAAGCTCGACCTCGACCTCGACCACGGCCGCAACGCAGCACCATCTCTGCTCTCGTTTCAATCATCTCTTGGCTGCATTGTGTGTCTCCGGTTGTTGCTTTCCATTAGCTTTCCACGCTCCTTGCGACTCCGCCCTTCCAGAAGCTACCAACCGCCATGCGACCCTCCCCGCGTTGCATCTGAAGCTTCATCCTCGCTTGCAAGCTCCCGCATCACCGCGCTCTTCCTCGAAGCATATATCAGAATGGCTTCTTCATCTCGCTCAGTCGTAACCTCCCCAGCCAAGCGACGGAACCGCAGGCGTCGCCAGGACAAGCCTTCCATCGCCGCCAAACTCATCCTTGACGATCACATCAAGAGCGATGTCGGCATTGTATCCGAAGACATCTTTCGTGACCTCTTCCCCCATATTGGAGATGGTATGCTGCGCTACACTCTGGATTATGCTCTCCATCGTTGTTTTCAGTGGAGAGATTGCTAACTCTTGCCTCTACCTAGCTACCGATGTCCACCACATCGCGATCGCTCCTTGGGCACCCAACGCGAGCCCAGCCGATAGTCCTTGGTCAATTGTGCCAATAATACAATCCTCCGCTCTTTCACCCTCGACGGTGCGATTCTCGCCATCATCCGCAGCTCTTCAGAGCTTTGCCGTCACCCTGCAGCAGGTTGGGCCCTCCAAATTGTCGAGTCACAGCCGAGGTGGGATCGAAATTCTTGTTCTCGATGTCGCCCCCGTGCCCCTCGAGAGCGTCTTTGTGAGCCTGGAGAGCGAATTGACAAAAAGGCTCGAGAATGGAGAAGGCACATTCTATCGGGACCACCCTACAAATCCCCGTGGCAAGAGCACGGCCAACTCGTCACCAGAGGAGCGTCTTGTGACTGCCCTGAGGGCCGCTCTAGGCAGTCTCAAAGTCGTTCACTCAGGTGATTTGTTCCCGCTTCCTCTACCCCCGCATCCTCTCACGCATGTGCCTCCAAACCCGGGCAAAATCATGCTTTGCGAACCAGTTGCCCAGGGTATCCTGACCGAATCGACAAAGATCATTCTAATGCGCGGGCGCGTTCACACCAAGCAGATCCGTCGCGTCGCCTCCATGACAGCAAGCCAACAGCTCAATGGTGTTCCTGAGGATGAGGATGATACTAGTACGGATCAATTCTACTCTGCCGCTGAGGACCGGGACAAGTCCGGAGCGACGACTGAGGGTATGGAATCTGCTACCGAGACCGAGACTGACCTTTCGGGATCTGAGAATGAGGACGAACTATCAGATGACTCTATGGATGACATGATCTCGCTGCAAGCTCCGACTCTGCCAACAACCAATGCTAGCGGAGTTTCAACATTGCAGCCGGGAACACCAATGACAGTTGGCACTCTGCGCGGTAGGAAGACTAACGGCATTGGTACACCCGGCTCTGTCTTCTCCAACTTCACCGCAACTACCGCTAGACCAGACCGACCTCGCGGCCGATTATTCAAAGCTCAGGGCTTGATGAAACAGATTCCTTCAGACTTGCTTCACCCAAAACCATCTTTGGAAGACGACGAGGAAGCCAGAATCTATGTCGATGTGTCGTCGTTATCTAGAATAGGGTGCTTTTCTGGAGACTGGGTTAGGATTGAGGCTGCTGAGGAGCCCCCTGCGAATGGCTTCGGCGCCTTTGGATTGGGAAGCTTTGGGCAAGCAGAGGCAGAACCTGCCAAGTGGCGGCCAGTTCGCGTATACGGTCTACCAGAGGGTTATTCCCAGCGCCCAATGACCAGAATACCCAGTGCTAAGCACGGAGAGAGGAGATTGTCCTTCTTTGAATCCCAGATCCAGCGCCCTGCCAGTCCCACAGCTTACGCTTCTCCTATCCTCCTTGCTAATCTCGACGACACTTCGTATCTACGCCTCGCACCCCTCAAGAAGGCATCATACCAGGGCAAGGGGACCATCCCTAGATTCACTAGCGCAGCGCGGCCTCCATATGCTCGGGACATCACCATTCACCATATCCGAACCCCAATCTCTGCAGAGCGAGCCTTTCAGACAGCTGTGCTCGGTGGTCTGAAGCGATACTTTGCGCAAAAAATACGTCTCGTCCGAAGTGGAGATCTCATCGCTGTGCCGGTCGATGCTGAGCTAGGCCGTACGCTTCAGGAGATCCCCGGCGCTGGAGGCTCTGAGGTGGATGACGTGATGGCGCTCACTGCTGGAGGCCAGGAGGCTGGAAAACAACCTTCGAGATTTGACGGTGTCGCCTGGTTCAAGGTTGGTCATATACAGATCCAGAAATCCGATGACGATGAGGACGGATCTGCCGACGCTTTCTGGGGATCCGTTGCTTGTATCGACAGTTCGTCCGTTGCCATGCATGGCTCAGGTTTTGAAACAAGTCGGATCCCTGGCATCAAGCAGAGCACCTGGCAGTATTATCTCGGTCTCAAGAAGACACCCAGAAGAGCATCCGAATCAAGCCCGCCTCCAATCCAAGAGCTCGAGCTGCCTTTCGTGTCTCCTTTGAGACGCCAGCTGAGGGAGCTAATTGCAGCTGCCACGAGCTCAAGGGCAATTCATCTAAAGATGCCCCCTGTTGCAATCCTTCTGACCTCGACGCACCGAAACATTGGCAAGTCAACTCTCGCTTCCAGCGCTTGCTCAGACATGGGTCTGCACACATATACCATAGACGCATATGATATCCTGAGCGAGGGAAGTGGTAGTGGAAGCGATGTCAAGACTGAGGGCTTCCTCAGGACCAGGGCGGAACGTGCGATGAGCTGCGGCTCTGACTGCTGTGCCTTGCTTGTCCAACATATCGAAGCGCTCACTGCTGACCGAATCGAGTCAACTATAAAGGAGATCCTCGAGGACACACGAGTGCTGATTGCCACTACGAATGAGGTCGACAAGGTACCTGATGGCGTTCGAGGACTGTTTACGCATGAGTTGGAAATGACAGCCCCTGATGAGGCGGAGCGTGAATCCATCCTCAAGGCTATTATCGGCGATAGGGGTGTGAGCCTTGAACCTGCTATTGATCTCAACTCTATCGCCCTCAAGACTGCGGCCCTCGTCGCGGGTGACCTGGTAGATGTTGTTGAACGAGCTTCAATTGCTCAGCAGTCTCGCCTTGAACAACTTTCAGCCAAGAACACCAACGATAACACAACCGTCACTGTGCGGGATGTCCAGGTTGCTGGTGGCCCTCTCGCACGCTGTTTGACCAAGTCAGACTTTGAGATTGCTGTAGAGGCGGCCCGCAAGAACTTCTCTGACTCTATCGGTGCTCCCAAGATCCCTAACGTCACCTGGGACGATGTGGGTGGTCTGAACAATGTCAAGGAGGCCGTCACCGAGACCATCCAGCTGCCGCTCGAGCGTCCCGAGCTCTTTGCAAAGGGTATGAAGAAGCGGTCAGGTATCCTCTTCTATGGCCCTCCCGGAACTGGAAAGACGCTGTTGGCCAAGGCGATTGCTACCGAGTACAGCCTTAATTTCTTCAGTGTCAAGGGACCTGAACTGCTCAACATGTATATTGGAGAGTCTGAAGCCAACGTGCGACGCGTGTTCCAGCGTGCCCGTGACGCCCGGCCCTGTGTCGTTTTCTTTGATGAGTTGGATTCAGTGGCTCCCAAGCGAGGTAATCAGGGCGATAGCGGTGGTGTCATGGATCGTATCGTCTCTCAGCTGCTGGCGGAACTCGATGGCATGTCTGGCGGTGATGATGGGGGCGGCGGTGTCTTTGTCATCGGTGCTACCAACAGACCCGATCTATTGGATCCAGCCCTTTTGCGACCCGGTCGATTTGATAAGATGCTTTACCTCGGAGTTTCCGACACCAACGAGAAGCAGCGGACTATTCTGGAGGCCCTCACAAGGAAGTAAGTTTACTAACAAGGAAGTGCATTGACGACTCAGATGCTAATTTAATTGCAGATTTACCCTCCACCCTTCAGTGTCTCTGGCCTCTGTGGCCGAGCGCCTCCCCTTCACGTACACTGGTGCCGACTTCTACGCCCTTTGCAGTGACGCCATGCTCAAGGCTGTCACACGCCAGGCCACATCGGTGGACGCCAAGATTCGGGCCATCAACGACGACCCAGCGACACAGCACCCCATCTCAACGGCCTACTATTTTGACCACTATGCTACACCTGAGGACATCGCTGTCATGGTCATGGAAGAAGACTTCCTTGCCGCCAACGATGAGCTTGTGCCCAGTGTTAGTGCCGGCGAGCTGCAGCATTATGAGCGTGTGCGAGCTACGTTTGAGGGCGGCCGTGATAAAGGGAAGGATAACAATGCAGCTCCGGTCGGCCAACGTGTTGTGTCGGGTGCATCGACGTCGTCGAGAGGGAAGGGAAAGGCGGTGGCCTCAGGATCGAGCAAGGGTAAGGGAAAGGCCATCGCCCTGACGAGTGATGATGAATTTGACGAGGAGGATGAAGTAGATGATGTCAACGGAAGATCAAAGGGCAAGGGGAAGGCGGTGATGGGATTCCAGGATGGCACGGCGAGTGATGATGAAGGGCTGTACTAGGTCGATCATGTTCTCTATAGTCCCGTGTACAACGAGCGAATGGAGAGGGGATGTAGGTTGACTATTATACTAGACTATGTTGGATATACCCCCGAAAGACGGGATATTAGCTGAAGCTATCTAATCTGGGGCTTTGTACATCAACCTCTATGCAGAAAGCGCCAGATGTTGAAGGTCATTGGTTTATTTCTACTATTGGTCTTGATTATTTCTTGGCAGCCTCCTTGGGCTTCTTCTTGTCTGCTGCAGGCTTCTTGACTTCCTGCTTTACTTTCTTCTTGATATCCTTCTTGACATCCTTGACATCCTTCTTGACACCCTTCTTGACATCCTTCTTGGAATCCTTCTTGACACTCTTCTTGACATCTTTCTTAACGTCCTTCTTTACATCCTTCTTGGCAGCCTCTTTGGGCTTGTCCTCGTCTGCTGCAGGCTTCTTGACTTCCGACTCTACTTCCTTCTTGACATCCTTCTCGTCCTTGTCATCCTCAACTTCGTCTTCGTCTTCGTCGCTATCGTCGTCGTCGTCGTCGTCGTCGTCCTCATCTTCTTCGTCTTCCTCGTCCTCGTCGCTATCGTCGTCGTCGTCGTCTTCATCGCTATCGTCATCCGACTCCTTCTTCTCCGCCTTCTTCTCCAGCTCCGGCTCCTCCTTGATCGCCGTCTTGGCTTCAACAGCCTTGATCTCCTCCTGGCTCACCTCAGCAATAGTGGCGCCCTTCAGAGAGGACACGGAGCTGGAACGGTCCTGCTTCCAGGTGCCGCTCGTAGGGCTCTGGATGGTATTCCGAGCGGCGTCGGTCTCGGTCCACGAACCCGATGTAGGGGATTGGAGACCATCAATCTTGCTGCTACTGCCCGAAGGCTTGGTGGGGGTCTCGGATGATTCCTTGGCCTTATCCTCGCCCGCCTTGGCCCCGTCCTTGCCATGGACCTTTTCCCGCAGACTCTTCAGGCGAAGCTCCTTAGCCTTCTGCGCAGCTTCGTCGGCGACGGACCGGACCGGCAGCGTCTTTTCCTCCTTCTTGGGTTCTGCAGCCTTGGCCTTGCTGGCGGGTGCGGACTTGGACTCGGGCAGCGGAGGGGCCGGGGGCGCTGGCGTGGACTTCGCGGCGGAAGCTGAGGCAGATGCAGCGGGAGGAGCGTGGGCGATGGGTCTCTTTAGAGGCGGGTCGGGGAGCTTGTCGTGGATCGAGGGGATGGTGTGCTCGTCGTAGTAGATCTGGACATGTTGCTTGAGTTCGCCGTACTCGTTCCACTCTTCGATCTCGACAATGTCCTAGAAAGAGCAAGTCAACTTATTTGCAAGTCGTGGGCACCGCGTTGGGAGGATGTTCGTACACCCAGGACGAAGCCCTCCTGAACCAGACCGGGCAGCTTCCTCATACGGCCGCTCTCATCCTTGCCGGCTCTCCGGCCCCAGATCGAGCGTGCCTTGGCATCGACGGCGATGTCGACGGCTTTGAAGGGGACGCGGTTGGCGCGGAGGATGGTCTCGAGACGGGAGGTGGCTGTCACGATGTGGGAGGAGCCGGCGGTGAGGGAGGTGAAGATGTAGAGGGCGGGGTCGTCCATGTAGTTCGTCATGCTGGCGGATGAATCAACTGTCTTCTTTGTGTGTCTGGCTTTCACTGGATGGTAATGGCTGTTTGCATCGTCTGGTTGAGACTGGGTGATAGATGGGTTCGTGGTCAGATTCAAGGAACAAGGTATATGGAGCTACGTAAGCTAAGGCAGGAGGAGGTAGAGCTGTACCCTGTGGCATGGGAATAAAATAGGAGATGCGGCTTGTAATGTCTCCTGAGAGGCACGGAATGAGGCTGGTAACTGGCGCTATCAGAGACGAGACATGATGCGGGGGCGGGGCAACCTGAGGCGCAGAGGTCCCCTAAGCTAGCCCGTCGCAGAGTCGGATTCAGGTACCAGAAGGCTGTTGATGACGAAACATTGCAGCACAGGGGAAGCAGGAATTTTTGGAGCCATCTAACGTTAGAGATCGAAGAGATCGAAAAAGGTGGTTGTGGTTGTGCTAAGACTGTTATCTTGATTCGCCAGCTTCAGATTGACAAGTTCCACTGCCACGCAATCCCATTTCGAAGACGGCCTCAGTCCAGACGTCATTCAGACATGCAGGGCTTCTACGTGCCGTCAGTCATCTTACGCACAAGACAAATCTTTACAGATACTGTTCTTGCATCTTTTCAAGGAACAGGTTCTCACTGTTTCCTTGCTTTGGTTGGCGCAGCTACAGCCGTAAACTCGTATTCCTGGGTTGTAAGCTGCACAAGGAAGGGGCTTCTCCACCATGTCAGCTCTCCCTTCCTTCCCGCCTCAATCTTTTCTCTCTTTCCTCTAATCTTTCTCTGCTTCCCTCTTGAATCCTCTCTTCCTTTCTTCCTCTCCATCCTCATCCTCAGCCTCATCCTTATTTCTCGGGACATCAACCAAATCTCGTCATTCATGCCTCTTCCAACACTCATTTAAAGCACACGTGCTTCGGGAGCCACTCGGAAAACCACCCCAACTAGATTCGGAGATCACCCAGAAATGGCATCAACGCATGGACAACACATGCCATATCCCGTGATGCCTCGCTGAAACGCATCCCGATGCTCCAAGCCGAGAATATTCTCTGAGCCTAAGACATTTGAGATAAAGATAGCGTCGCCAAGTGGCCTGCGGCAGCACTCGTGCCCTTCACCGCAAGCAGATCCTAGGGAGCTGAGGACGGAAATCTCGTGTCGATCTCCACCCCGAATCTATTCGCCGATACTGCAGATGGTAGTTGCATCGCCCCTTGACCCAGAACCGATATTCATGGCCGAAGATCAGAATCTATCGGCCAGTCGCCGCTTGCTCGCTCGCTCGTTCACTCATTTCCCTCCACTCCATGCTGTGTTGCGGTTCACAACGTCGGTGAGAGAATGCCGCTAAGAGATTTTCGGCCCATGTCCAAGCTGTGCCGCTCACAATAGACGGGCCCCTGACTAGCCATTTGCCTCTCGTCTTGGCTCCCGACGTGGCGGCAACTGGACGCGGTCCGCGGCTGGGCGTTTTTGCCTCGTAACTTGCGCACGCACTTTATCGTGGGACATGCGACGCTCGTACTCCTCGTTATTTGCGAGCCACTGCAAGTGCAGATGTGTTTGAGGTATGGTCTGAGGGTTGGAGGCGTTGCTTTCCTCTTATCTGTAACGCGTCCTCTCATGATCGCGTCGAATATGCATGGCGGATTAATTGTGCCGTCAGAGGCGTCCATGGGCCCGCGTTTCATCGCCTTGACTGGGCACCGCATCGTGGGACGCTGGATGATACGCCCCTGGCCCTAGTCATGGGTTGAGGAAATTGTGTGTGTCCAGCGATGCAACCGATCCTCGCAATCAAAGGTCTTAGCCGCATAGGAGGGTCACACAACAGACGAGCAAATTTCTCTCGTCCCTCAGCTTATCTGGACTCTAGGCTTTCTTGTCGACGCTCGAGCTGAGCGCCTTTGACTCTGACTTGTCTCTTTGACTCATGAGTTGTTTCCTCTCAACTCACTTCGGTGATATTACAAAGGAGCAAGTGCTAAAAGGGGTGGTCTTTGCGCTGGCACGATTGCAAGACCCATTAAGACCCCAGTCAAACGTGGCCATGTCAGTCAGCGCAACACTTGATTGGTGCAGAGCTGGAGCCGTCGGCCTATCCCAGGGCTTCCTAGCAGCCGATGTGCCCTTACAGGGGACCAACCAGGGCCAAAGCAGACTTGGACCAGGGTGAGGACTCAAATTCAGGAACAAGCCAGTGAGAGGTGCAGCCGCGAAGGCATTCCGCGATCATCGACCGGGCTGCCGCCTTCTGTCGGACCCAATCACAGCGTCGTTGGGTGGATGCAAGGTACCATTCTGGCAGGAAATCCTCTTGGATGCCGGGGCCAAGTCGAACTTTCAGGGACTGGTAGGAGTGCCAACCAACCGGGGCTAATGAGGTGACAGCGCACCAGAAGGATCGTCGGCGAGTTGGGAGCTGGGCAAGCCAGCGAATGGAAGGGTCGGAGGCTGTGTGGACAGAGATTTCCCGCCGCGGTGCGAAAACTACAAGTCCCAGCCGATGTCCGCCCTCCACACCTTTGTTGTTTCCCTCTCGATTCTCTCGTCACCTTGCGCCTGTCTCGACGACACTTTCACAGCCTTGTGCTATCCTCTCATTTTTAACGGTTCTTGACACTCACTCGTTGTGCTCTGCACATTACTCTCTTTACGCCTTAAGAATCGTTTTCAAGCTCGTTTCGAGTCACCACTATCGTTTTTCAGACACAAGCACTCGCTGTATTTTGCAAACCGTCACAATGCGCTTCACCAACTTGTTCGCCGTCGTCGCCGCTGGCGCTTCTATGGCCGTTGCTCAGGATGCTTACGCTCTCGGTCCCTCAACCACGACCCTCACGTCGACCACAACTCGGGTTGTCACTCTTACTCAGTGCAACCCTACTGTGACTGACTGCCCTTACCGCACCACGACCTCGACCCAGGTGCTTGTTGAGACGTCGACCATTGAGACTTCGACTTCTGAGGCTGAGACATCGACCTCTGTCTATGTCCCTCCCACTTCGACCAGCATCTACCAGCCCCCAGTTGTCAACACGACGACTCCTATTGCCATTCACACCAGCACCAAGAAGGCGCCCAAGCCTAAGACAACCTACTACCCTGCTGGCAACACCACCACCAAGGCCGGCCCTACTGCTCCTATTACTCGCACCACCAAGCTCAACACCCAAACCGAGGTGCCTGGACAGCCTGAGGCCCCCACTGGCGGCGAGACTGCTCCCTCTACCGTTCCCACTGCTGGTGCCAACAGCGTTTTTGCTTCGACTGGGTTCGTCGGCGCTGCCATGGTGGCTGCTATGGTTGCTCTCTTCTAGATTATCTGACCAACTTGGGCCGATGATCTAGTTATCAATAGACGAACAACTATTCTTATCTACTTCTACTTGTGAATACCCATTTTCTTCTCTGGGGATGGACGTTTGGAGACTTTTTTACGAAGGGCGGATTTCTGGCGGGACAACTCTTTTCAAGACTGCTACAGCGTAGCAAGCAAGCATTTGATCCCTTGCAGGTCATCGGAAGTGGCGCATGGATAGCAATGCGGAGTTTATCTGAGGCATCATGTGTTAATACATCTACCTAGACATGTATGGTTGGACAGGGAGATAGATACCTCGGAACGTTGCGGAGTTTTCAAGATTACATTTTCCTTCAAATCGTAGACCTGGATAATATTACCGTGACGTCTAACACGTTGACACTACTCGGGAGTCCGACTCGTTCCATGACTGACCGACTGTCTGTTCCCACGAACTAATACTTACGAGATGAAACATGGTCATTCCACAGACCAGATTCAGACAGACGTAGGCAAGTAAGCTGAGGTGGTACAACGACATGCAAGCGTCCCTTTTCTATTACATGACGATGGACCCAACAAGCATAATGTCATATGGATGCACGACTCATGCGTCGAATGACTCTTGCCGTGCCTGCGTGTCACCACATTTGGCATGAGCATGAGCAACAATGACCTCTTTCGACGGACAAGCGATGGGCTCTTAGGGAACGAACACAGGCTCACGTGGCCAAGGCGCATCACAGCATCACAGCCTGGTAGGCAAAATGGTTTGACGAGGGGATTACTTGCCTAGTTGAGGAGTTGGCACGACACCCTCAGAGGGCAATACCCCCCCTTATGCTCCCATGGTTTTTTTTTTTTTTTTGCGGCATGAACGCCGCACCCATGCCACTAGCAATGATCATTAGACGTAATAGAACAGGTTTCTTATGCCTTGTACAGCTGATTTTCTCTCTTCTTTGCAAGGGGTTCGGTCAAGAGTTGCAGCGTCTTTGGGGTAAAAAGAACCGTTTCCAGCGAGTTGCATATGTGGTGGTGGTGTCGAGTATAATGGAATGGCACAGTAGATCTCACTCAGCCGCATGGGGGGGTGATAAAAAAAACAAACACAAAACAAACAAACAGAAACTTGCCATTCTTGTTTATCACCAACAAGGTGCATTGTAGCGTGACCAACAAGAATGCCAAGGTAAGCAAAAGGGCTCATCTCAGCTGAGAAGGGAGCAAACATTAAGACCGGGATAATGTGGCAAATGTGCAAAAGAAAAAAGATTCCCAACAGCTTGGAACAAAGAAACGAGAAGAGTGTAGAGGGGCGTCGAGTTTGTCACACGGTCCGGTCCCCCCATCATCGGACCGCCGGAGGTTGGGCTCCGCTTCCAAACGGCAGAGGCGCTCTCGGGGGGGGGGGGGG
>JABFFE010000973.1:0-24711 GCA_013623625.1 Fusarium setosum | reverse complement strand
CGCTCTGCGCATTGGAATGCGCACCACGGTCAGGTCTCGGGTTGACGGGATGTAAGGCGGGGCGACGGCGGGGGCGGACCCGGGGCTCGGAGTATGAGGGGTCGAGGCATCGCGAGGCAGCTTATGTCCGGGGCCTCTCACTCGGGAATCGGGGTGGACAGAAGACGAAGGGAGGTGTGTTACGAAGTAGGTATGGAACTCTCGTCGTGTCTGTGTCCCGGGGTTCAACGGGGATATTCGGCTGGGGAGCGACATCGGAGGCCTGGGCCGAAGTTGTCGGCATTTCCCAGACGAAGTCGCGCATGTCGAATATGATGCAGAGAATCGCAGACAACTGCTCATTCTGGGAAGTGTCCGTAACCGATGCAGCGCGTTGGTCCTGCCATTGCAGCTGGCTAGACGGATGTTGAGGCAATTCGTAGTCGCACATGGCCGGGTGGCGGACCTAAGGAACCGCACCGCGGGAGTGGTGGTCGAATCGACAGCAGAGCGTGTGAATGGAGCCATTGTCGAACAAGAGTTCTTCGTGGAGCTGGTTATCCCAGTCCTCGGTCATCAGCGTCCCTTGGAAACCCGGAGCGCTGTGCAGGTTACCGTCTGCAAAGCCATGGGGCGAGGTTGTTGAGCGTTGGGTGCGTTAGTGGAGGACGGACCCAGGGGGTGAGAGGCGGGATATCAGCGGCTCAGGACGATGATTATCGAGAGGGTTGCGGGTAGAGGCGCCAACCGCGCGTGAAGGGAGAGGCCGAGGAGACTATGCGCTGCATATATAGCTTCCCTCGCCGTTGTAGGTGTTTCAGGGGCTCCTTAGGGGCGCTCGTTGCAGCGCAAACGAGTTGATCACAGTCAAGAAGATCTAGGTGTTCCCTGTTAGCTGTCGAAATGGACGTGACGATGATGGATGGACAACGACTTCCAGAGTGGAGCTGTCGTCGGCTGGGATCGCACATTGAAATAATTTAGCCAATCAGAGAAGGCTACGGTCAGGCTTCAGGCGGCACGAAGGGAATTTGGCGGGGACATGGTCGGGATTTCAGGGGCCGATATGCCGTTGCGACCGCTAAATTCAACGACTGTCCCCAGAACTTTACTGCCTGTGTGTGGGCACCTAGGTACCTAGTAGGCTCCAGCTTTCTGGAAGAGCGGTACGTACCGCCCCCGGAGAACGTCATTCAACCACCGAGACCGAGTTCAAGATCTTCTTATCAATTTCATCGACAAGGTCCTCACGCAACTCCGTATATCGCCAGCCCACACGCTCTCTGCCCCATTCACCTCTAAGCCTTTACATAGGCTGGCATCTCCATGTCGAAAACATCCTGTCATTTGGCAAATGGGCGAGTCCGGGACTACAGCACCCGCCGAGGCGGACGGGTCAGAAGCTTCTAAAAAAGAGCTCCCCCGGACGGTAGATATCGATGCTGCCGGCGACATCGTCCTAGATGTCACCTTTGAGACTTCCATCGGCACCCTCAAAAAGACTCGCAAGGCTGTGGTTGCAGCCAGCAGGAAGGCTGGTACCCAACCGCCCAAGCCCTCAGATTTGAAATCCAAGGTTCGGGTGGCGTACCGAGTCAATCTAGCGACTCTCAAGAAGCACTCCAAATACTTCTCCAATCTACTCTCGAATTCACAGTTTCGAGAAGCCAAACTCATCTCAGAGACACACAATAGACTTGCGCAGTTGAACATCAAGGCCGGAAAGGCGAACATTCAGGATCTACCCTGGATTCCGATCACGGATGACGACGATGCCACCAAGGCGGCAGGCCGAGAGAACGCCATGGAGGACATCCTCAACATCATACATCAGCGGCCCCCGACGACGTCTCGGGGTACAGTGTCGTATGTTACGACGCTGGCCATCGTCGCTGACCGATTCGACTGTGTGGCAGCTGTTGCCCGAGTTCTGAACACAGAACTCAAGTTCAAGTGGCCCTTGACATCCAACAAGCCCCTGCGGAGTGAGGACGGGCAGCCGACAGAAGCGGAACAAGTACTGCGTCAGAAAATTCTTGTTGCTTGGCTACTGGGACAGCCAATGCGATTGCAACAGTCAACCCGAGAACTGATCATGCGAGGGTCGAGCCTGTGGAGCGAATTCCATGATCCCGACACAGACATGACAGCTGCTTGGTGGAACTTGCCGGACGGCCTAGAAGGTAGGTCTTTGAATCGAGAAACCGAGTTACAAGAGAGGAGACAGGGCTAATGAGGCTATAGAGGAGCTGCGATATCGACGTGAATGTATACTCAACACTGTCGCTTCTGTTCAGCGCCATTTTCTCGCATTATTTTCATCCCGAGATAGGCAGTGCAAACTTGGATACGACTCGAGTGCGGCATGCGACTCTTTCCAGCTTGGCCAGATGCTCAAGTTCTTGGCGAACAAGAACCTGCTCTTCCTGGTTGACTTTGGCCCAGCATCTCTGAACGCGGTACCAGACACTGCTATGCTTGAGGTGGATGAACTGTTGTCGACGCTGCAGCAGTGCCCGAGTTACCAGGTCGACAAGTACCACACCAACTGCGGGCTGCGGGTACGCCTTGAGCCCATCCTGGGTTATATGCGTTCAATGCTATCAGCCAACGTTGTTGCAGTATCATATGCGGACTGGAAGAAGCGAAGAGCCGACATCTCGTGGCTGTCGCTCAGTGACAATGACCCCAACGACGATACACCATCCAAGAAGTTTACATTCACGAGGGCACTTGCGAATGACGAGAGACTACGATACCCAGGAGCTCTTTACGTAGACCTAATGGCAAAAGCCATGTTCACAGCTGAGGAATGGGACTGGACCCCTGAGGGGTGATTGAAATGGATAGACAAGACTCGCTTGTTGCGTGTTTTTGGACAATAGACTGAGATGAACTCATGAAGAATATAGAAAGCGACCCAAATCACACGAGATTTACACGCCAGATGCGCTTCCATTTTCCGTTTGCATCTTCCTTCTTACGCCGATCCCACGGTGGTTGTCTTCTCAGTGGGAATGTTCTTGGGGGCAGTGGAACTGTCATGGCTTTCGGTGTCATTGACAGGAGCAGGAGGAGCCTTGGCCTTCATGAAGGGCCAGCGGCCATGAGTCTCGTTGAATCGCATGATGATGAAGCCGATCATGATACAGATCCAATACAGGTTGTACGAGATGACGGAGCCATAGGTAGCAGAGTTGGTCCAACCCAGAATGGCATTGAAAATACTCCAGCCGTTCTGAATTGTGTCGGTGGAGGCACAGCACTTGGGAATGGTTAGAAGACGAAAAAGGTAACTTGGGGACAGGATCATCTTACGTTGACGTGCCAGACGCTCTGGTCAATATCATAAGAACCCGGGCCGTTGCCGAACTCGTCGGCCTCGCCCCCAATGTCCTTGTTCCACTTGGCCATTTCGAGGCTCCAGACGCCGCGGGAGAAGAGACCGGCTCCGACGAGATACAGGAGGCAAGTGGAAACAACGAGGAAGAGCTGGAGCTTGGTGCTCGAACCACCCCTGAGGCAGAGGATCAGCATCTGTGCCCACGAGTATGGCTACTTGGAAACAACTTACTTGTACAGGATATAGCCAACGACACTGCCGGCCATGAGGCCGACGACTGTAGGAAGAGGAATTGACTTGGCGGAGGCGGAGAAAGACACACCAGCAACAAAGACGACGGCCTCGATACCTTCACGAAGGACGGTGATGAAGGGGAGGACGAACATGGCGTACTTTTCGAGAGACTTCTTGAACCAGCCCTTGGAGCCGGCCTTGAGAGGCGACTCGAGGGCCTTGGCGAGCTTGATGCGCCACTTGGCCTGCATCTTGCCAACTCGGAGCAGAGCGGCGCCCATGATGGAGATGATGAGGGAGGCGAAGAGGCAGAAGGCACCCTCGTAGTAGTACTCATTCTTGTCCCAGGAGTTGGTGCCGACGGTGTAGAAGACGCCGATGAGGGCGGCGGCGACGATCATGCAGATGAAGAAGCCAACTCCCGTCCCAAGCCAGATCTTGAAGTTTTGATGTCAGCCTTGAGATCTCGAAGGGGGTTTAGGCAAGGTGGCTTGCTTACCTGGCGTTTCAATTGCTTGTACACCTTGATATCGCCATTGGGGCCGTCGAGGGTTTGCTTGAGGAAGGCAAGCAGGACGGAGACGATGATGACGGTCTCGAGAGTCTCTCGAAAGACGACGAGGAAGACGGGAACGGCAAAGACATCAACAGCCATAGTGAAGATTGTTTGTGCAGCTCAACTGATGGGTAGTTGTATCAGGGTCTTGATGAGAGGGGAGAGAGAGTCTAGCTCGATATCGAGAAGAAGGCAAGGGAATCAAGAGATGTGAGACGGACGAGGGGTGGCAATGGGGGATATCGACTTAAGGTTGCACCTCGTCCTTTTGGGTGTGTACGAGAAGCTACTAGCGGCACACAAGGGGAGCGGTAGTCCTGATCTGATAAAAAAAGATCAAGGATCAGATAATCGGATCACGGCGTCCTAAAAGTAGGGAAAGAACAAGAGTCAAGGGAGAAAAAAAAAGCCACGAGACGCAGTCCAACTAAGGTATTTACTTTCCAGGCTAGCTACTTAGACGAGTTGCGGTTTATTGATACAGGACCTACTACTGAACTGGTGGTCCCGAGGACCGGGCGTGATGGGACCCCATCAACCCGGGATGGCAAGAAACCGATACTAGAGAAAAACGGCCGATCGACAAAGCTCGGCTGGGGGGTCTGCGGGATGGGGGTTTCTGTGGCTTGGTGTTTGGTGTAGGCGGTCGGCAAGGAATTGCCGTGACGTGGGATGTTTTCTGAGACTTGTGAAGAGCGGGGAGGGGGTGTTTGAAAAATAAGCATGGTCTTGTTTTCTTTTCTTTAGTGTGGATGTCCTAGATTTCCCGCAATTTCTTATTTTGGTAGTCTAAAGTGAAGCATCCTTGAAGGGATCTCGGCTGTGATCTGTGGGTACATATTGGAAGGTCCCTGTTGGTACTGTACATATACGAAAATCCTTCACACATTCTTGGCATTTGGATTGTGAGCTCATTGCCGTCCAGGGATTGATTTACGTACGAATCGGTTGATATTCGAGGTCGGGTCTCTTCGGAGGGCGGCAACTGTGGCTGTCTATGGGCAATTGGCTACACCGATGTAAACGAGAGGGCGGGATGGAGACGTGGAACGACGGGCTTGAACCCCGAAAAACTGCTATGATCGGCAAAGAGAAAAAAAAAAGATCAAAAGGTCAGGCGACAATGTTTGAAACCGTGCAAATAAACGTGCCAATTAACTTGAGGACCCTGGCAACAAGGCGTTGCGCCTCTACCCCACAATGCATGGCTCGTCGATTCTAGCCAGAGTTGAATGTTTAAGTGCGGTCTTACAGCAGGTAGCCTGAGTGGTTTCTGACAGATGGCGTCTTTCCGATGCAAGGAGGGTTTTTGTGAATTAGTAATGGTAGATTTGGAGGCATTGAAGATGGGGGAACGCTGCTGCAGTTGCATTCACGATGGCGACGATCAACATTTGTTGGTGGTTGAGGTTGACAAGGCAAGTCTTTTCTGGGCGTCTGCGGCAGATCAGTGCAGTAGAGACAGGGGGCGGATGGGGACAGGCGGCCGACAATACAGGGTCATCGTCCATCTCACGTGGTGACGGCGGCATCGCTTCTGGAAAGGGAAGGAGGATCCAAGCTTAAGTTATCTGATGAGAAAATTAGCGATTATCTTCAGATATCAATCTAGCGTTCATTATCAATCGTCAAGGGGCATTCCATCTGAGAGACAGCGCACACACACATAACCTTTAACATTCTTTCCTCTACTGATCCAATATTTGGTATGCGACCTTCAGCTGCCTCAGCTGTCAGCCCACTCATGCACACTCTGGGCTCATGGATTGGCTTCTCGACCGTTTTGACTGGGGGTTCCACACCCAAGGGTCGTCTATCGAGTCTATATCGCGAACTTGTGGCTGGGCAGAGGTGTGCCCAGGCTCGGCTCTGACTTGCCGTGAAGACCCTCTTTGCAGGGGGGGGGGACCTTGGCATACAGAGACAGGCGAAAAGGCGCGGAATTGGGAACCTCTTGAAGGCCAGTGTTTGCTTTTGGCAACTATTTGCCGACCCCCATGGATGCAAAAAACCTTCATCGGAAGAGTCAATCGCCGAGCCCATTTTCAAGCATGTTGATGACCCGTCTTGGCATGGCGCGGCAAGGGTCCTTATAGGTCCCCACGGCAGAGGGTAACAAGCTCTTTAGGTATCAAGCTTCAGACCAAGCTTCTGTGTCTGGTCCACTCACGCGGCGTCTGTGACGGGTAGGGTGGCACCACTACAGTTAGCGGCGGGGGGGGGGGGCAAGAAAACTTAATGCCTCTGGTGGTGAAAACGAGGTGAGCGAGGCTGGCTCTTACATCCAGCGCAAGTTGGAGGGGCGGCGATTGATAAGATGAAAGCTGCCGAGGTGGGACCACTAGCCTACCGCTAGTCGAGGATAGTCCAGCTGGGATTGGTCGACCTGCCGAAACTCAACTTTCAACGACCAGAGGGCAGGCGGGCAGGCGGGCTCTCTCGAGGTTACCAAGTCACAATTGGATCAGCAGCTGCTCATCATATCCACTGGGTGTAAATCTATGGATTCCGCCGTGGTGGTTCGTAGTGGGCAGGCAGACATGGGGGACAGACGGCGGCTCGTGGTCACCGGCCGCCATGATGCCCCCATCCTGGATCCAATCCACCATTACATGAATGGATGTATGCATGTTGCACTTTGATACTCCAGCTTCCTGGCTGTAGTTGTAGCTGGAGCATCCTTGTTGACCAACTTGCCCGGTGTCGTCTCTGTCTCTGACCCTCGTGGATGGTAGCGCGTGGAGCTACAAGGTGTCAAGGGCGCATGGGCGCTTGACTCGGTGATGGGGGTATTTCCATATCAATCAATCTCTGGCTTGGGCGCGACTGCACATTCTATTTCCCCCCATGCCCATGAGCTGATTCCCTCTCGTGTGTTCTCCTACACACACACACACCTTTACTCTATACCTTATTCCGCCCCTCCCATCTAATCTATTCCGTCTTTTCCATCTCCCCAATTTTGGTTTTGCCTCTGTCTCGTCCCATCCGATCTGCGGCGGACGAACTGTGGGACGTGCCCCCCAGCCCGTGTCTCCCACTCTGTCCTGCAAGCTCTAATAATACCTACTTGGGTTCTTGATCTTATCTCTTCCTCCTCCTTCTTCTTCCAGTTGCTTTATCCCTTCTACTGTTGATATCCCTTCTACCCTTTCTTGTTGATGAGCCCGAGGTAACCCTGTTACTCTCTAACCCTTCACAATGCTCTTCAACATTCTCCCATACGCGGCGGCTTCGCTGCTCGCCCTTCCTCAGCTAGCTGCCGCGGTCACGAGGCAATACGACTTTGAGATTGGTTGGGTCAGGGCAAACCCGGACGGTGCCTTTGAGCGCCCAGTCATTGGAATCAATGGCAAGTGGCCCATCCCTCGTATCGAGGTCGACATTGGTGATCGGGTCATCATTAACGCCCACAACAACCTGGGCAATCAATCAACCTCGCTGCACTTTCACGGCCTCTACATGACCAACTACACGCACATGGATGGTCCTGCTGGTGTATCTCAGTGTCCAATTGCCCCCGGTACTACATTCACATACAACTTTACTGTAAATATAACCCAGACTGCGAATAATTGCTTCACCCTAAGCTAACAACTTCAAAAGGTTAACCAGCCGGGAACCTATTGGTACCACTCGCATACCAGCGCCCAATACCCAGACGGTCTGCGCGGTCCTTTTATCGTCCACGACAAAAAGGACCCCTTCAAGGACGACTATGACGAGGAGCTCATCTTCACCCTCTCGGACTGGTATCACGATGAGATGCAGGTCCTCCTCCCAGGGTTCCTTAGCAAGAACAACCCTTCGGGCGCCGAGCCTGTCCCCAACAACGCCCTCATGAACGAGACCATGAACTATACCCTGTCCGTCAAGCCCGACACAACTTACCTGTTCCGCACCATCAACGTTGGCGCTTTTGCCGGCCAGTACCTCTGGTTCGAGGGCCACAAGATGCGCATTGTTGAGGTTGACGGTGTCTACACCGAGCCTGCTGAGGCTGAAATGATCTACATCTCGGCTGCTCAGCGTGTGAGCTTTCTCGTTACCACCAAGAAGGATACCTCCAAGAACTTTCCCATTGTTGCCAGCATGGACACAGTGAGTACCCGGCACCTATGGTAGAAAAATTACCAGATGAGGCTCACAGTCATTCTCTTAGACCCTCTTTGATACCCTCCCCGCGGATCTCAACTACAATGCCACCGGTTGGCTCGTCTACGACGACTCCAAAGAAAAGCCAAAGGCGGCCACCGTCGAGACCCTCGACCCCTTCGATGACATGACCCTTGTCCCTCATGACAAGATGGAGCTCCTGGAAGAGCCTGACCATGAGGTGACCCTTGATGTCATCATGGACAACCTCCGCGACGGTACGAACTATGCCTTCTTTAACAATATCACCTACACCGCCGCAAAGGTTCCCACCCTCTACACGGCCCTCAGCGCCGGCAAGGACGCCACCGATGCCTCGGTCTATGGAACCTACACGCATTCCTTCGTCCTCAAGAAGGACGAGATTGTCCAGCTTGTCGTCAACAACCTCGACACGGGCCGTCACCCTTTCCATCTCCACGGACATGCCTTCCAGTCCGTCTACCGCTCCGAAGAGGACGCCGGTACCTGGGCCGATGTCCACGTCTCCGAGAAGGATCTCCCCAAAACGCCTATGCGCCGTGACACCCTCGTCATCTACCCCACCGGCAACATTGTCCTGCGCTTCAAGGCCGATAACCCAGGTAAGACCCCCTCCCTTGCGTCAAGCAGTGCAGGACCTCGGTGCTAACTGCCATACTTAGGCGTCTGGCTCTTCCACTGTCACATCGAGTGGCACGTCGCCTCTGGCCTCATCGCCACTTTCGTCGAGGACCCTCTCACCCTCCAGGAAACCATCGTGATCCCTAAAAACCACCTCGACGCCTGCGCCGCTGCCGACATGCCCACTAAGGGCAACGCTGCCGCCAACACTCAAAACTACCTTGACCTTACTGGCGAGAACAGGCCCCCCAAGCCTCTCCCCTCTGGGTAAGTCCTATGTCCCCATCTACAATATTGCGCCAATGAGATCCATCCGCTAACTTAATCATGGCAGCTTCACTGCTCGTGGCATCGTCGCCCTCGTCTTTAGCTGCATCTGCGGTATTCTCGGTGTAGCTGTCGTGGCATGGTATGGCTTCGCTGCGCCCCCCGACTCGACCAGCGCTGGCGCCTTAAGTTCCGGCATTATGGATGGTAGTGACTCAAACGACTCGAATCCCACCCAGACGGTGCCTCATGGGGGTGTTTCTGCGTCAAACGGCGCGGGAGGGCATTGATGTCGAGAGTGAAAGATTTAGGAGGAAGATATATGTAGGAGCTACCCACTTCACACAAGTGAATGATATGATTTGGGCTTGAATAATACCAACTTGTTTATTCTTTTCATTCTTATGGTCGGTTAATAACCTGGACAACCTAGTACTCTTTGCCGCCAGCCTGGTCCGTCATGCCGGTTTAAGCGCGGCTAGGGTGATGCTGAGCTCGAATATGAAGCTGAATGGCCGCCATTCGATACGCCAGATATCTATCTGGTCGAGTGCAGTTAATAGTCATCATATACCCAGTCCATCCTTGGGTCATCAACCCCTATTAGTCTTCCACCGTATGATATCCATAACTTATAGTTTCCAAAGAATGAAGTAGTAAATCTTGTTGAATTCCAGCGAGTGTATCCGACATCCGTCTACAATTAAGAGGATATAGATCAGGAAAAAAAAGTTAAAAAAAGGGGGTTTCTGAGAAAAAAGTATGTGTACAACGAAGTCTAAGCCATCACCCGCTAAATCCCAGAGAAACAGATTTCCATGATTATGTCCTTCAGTAGCCACTGTTTCCCCCTCCTCCTTTGTGAGGATGCTGTAATTTGCAATCCTTTTGCCCAGTGATTCTCTTTCCTTCCAGAATCAGAGTCATCAAAACCGCACCTCTTGCGCCGAGTCATGCAGATTTGGGGAGTTTGTCAATTGTCCCCGTAAGTCTTCCCTAGTGATTGCTTCCTGTCGAATAGTGACGAGATAGAAACTGACTTGAGGAAGCGGCAAAATCAGCCATTTTTCCTCCAGTCAAAAAGTTGATAAATAGTAAGAATAGTTAAAGAGTTCGCAAGCAAAGTGGCGATTGTTGTCATATCGCCCGGGCCTCGACTAAAAATATTAAACTGTTTGTCTGCAGACCGAGATAGGCTCGTCGATTCTTAAGCCTTCTTGGCCTTGGGCCGGGGAAGGCCCTTCTCTCTGCGTGTCTTGATATCGATTTCAGCGAGACCTTGGCTCGCATTGACGAGCTGAATAACGTTGATAACCTGCTTAACAAACATAAAGGGGAAGCTGACGCCGGCAATAATCCAGGGAACTGTAGAGTCCATCTTGTTGGCACGGGCCAATTCGAGAGCGGCCGGGCTGAAGGGGTCGGGGAAGATCTGTGTCAGGATCGACGTGTTGACTTGAGCACCAGCCTGAAGCTCGGCACCACCTTCTTTGACAGGCTTGATTAGATAGGGTGAGACGAGAGGAGACGAGAAGCAGAGGAGGTAGAGGGCAATGAAGAATAGCTCGTTGAGGGCGCAAAGGGTGAAGAGAACAGTCTAAGCTCTGTTAGTGACCGGAGGGAAAGACGGCAAGGGGGCCAACGAATCCACATACCTTGTTGGTGTAGTAAAGCCTAAGCAACCAGTTCTGGCTCTTGTCTATGTTCTTGTGGCTCGAGTCGGTACCCGAGATGACCAAAGTGGCATACATGTGCATGTAGTGACTGGCAAGGTCGAGTGCGATCAAGCCCTGGAAGACGATGGCCCATCGAGGGAAGGCAGAGGCCAAGAAAACAATCAAGCTGGCGGTACTGCAGCGGTCGGTTATCATGTCAAGCACCCCTCCGAACCGAGTGGACTGCTCATAGAGGCGCGCGACGTAGCCATCGAGGGCGTCGAGGAGGGCGGAGACGCTGTAAAGAAACGAGCACGTGCGAGGATGGAGGGGCATATAATAGAGGGACGCGATGGCGAGGACGATTCGCACATAGCCTAGGGCTGTGTTAGCGACGAGGAAAAGAGTTCACTAGAGGAGCTGCTCATCATACCGATAATGTTGGGATAGAAGAGGAAGATGTTCTCGCGAGGGCCTTCATCCGAAGCATCCGGGCCGCCGTGAGCAGCTCCATTGCCGTTGCCGTTGAGCTTGACATCCTCCGAGTCAGAAGCCGAGTGAGACTCCTCGCGGGCCTTAGCGGCTTGTCGCCGGGTTCGTGGGCTCATGATGTTGATGTGTTAGATTGAAGTGTCGAGAGTTCGAGATAACAGATGTGGCGTATCATCCACCACCTTGATCGAGATAATCGCAAGACTCTGCGAAAGGGGCAGGGATTACTTGGCGCAGTTAAAGCTGTCTTCCAGACCAGGGCGGATCGCGTCGTCAAAGGTGGAAACAGGAAAGAAGCGCGCTTGTGTGAAACGGAAGAAAGGGATGCGGTTAAAGGAGTGGATGTGAAGATAAAAAAGCGAGCCCAAGAAGTTGAGTCGTGGGATAAGGTTCTAAAGTGGTGACAGTTGGAAGGCGGCAACAAAAAAGCTGTCACTTAGGCTCCCTTTTCCATTGGGATGGGATGCTTCTGCCAAGCGAGGCAGGGGGGCTTATTCGGTAGACTCGGGCGCGCTAACGGCCCGCTTTGGAGCTTGGCTACGTGTCAACACGTGATGACAATGTGATTTTTTGAGGTTGCTCGCCAGCTTTGGAGGGGCTCAAAATTCGCACCGCTCAGGCACACGATCCCCTGAAATTGATTATCTGCTTGAAGGCAAATTGTCAGACAGGGTCAGCGCTGCAGACTCCACTTGAGAGGCTGATTTTTAAAGATGCCAGCATGCAACATCTCACTTTACACGTACGATTCGGTTTTGGCGGTCGAGAGATGCGCGCAAGACTTTTTGATGAAAAAGAGCGCAGGCGACTTTTTTTTCATTTGGCTGTGCGACTCAACAGCAACACGTTGCCAAGCTGTGCACCATGACTTGATCAAAGGCATAGGTCTGTCTAACTTGGAGTGGTCAACCCCAAGTGTGGGCTAGCCTTGACGTCGCATTGGTAGGATAGCAGGGCAGTTTTGGAGGCTGATCATCCGGGTTTGAGGTGCATTAGCGGCCATATGGGCGAGATAAGAGGCCATCATGACAGCTCTGGGAGCCCGCCTGTCTCATGTTATCGTACCTCCAGTACCTAGGATCGGGACTGATAACCGCGAGCTCAGTAACCCGAATGGCGCAAGTGGCCGTTGTGACTGGAAACGGTTGGGGATTGAGGTCTAAGCGTTGGAGATACATCCATGTTAGATGTATAGTAGGGAATGCCTATCACTATTTTTGAGAGGCTTGCTGGGCTTAGTTCTTTGTTCGAAACATCGATACCATCGCCTCGACATCCGTTCATCTCAACCTACCATCAACAAGTCATCTTGGCAGTCATCAACCTTCAACCTTCAACAATGCTAATCAAGCAAAGTCACAACTTTGCCGGTTGCAGTGAGACACTACGTCACCCTCTAAAGTTGCCATAATTAGAGTGGCTTGGCTCCCCTCGAATGCTATCTTGTACTCCCCCCGCTTCACCGTCGTCTCAGCCAAGCCATCTTCCTCCATATCTACACTGCCGAGAACTATCCTTGCCTGCCCGGACAAACTGCGGTAATGATGGCCACAAGATCAAGCGTCGTGGGGTTTTGCCGTGTTTAGCAGCGTCTTCGCGCAAACTCAATTCAAGCCACTCCCATGACCTCTTGCCCCTCGATCCCGTGTCAGAGGGTGTTAGCTACAGGCAGCCCAGGCAGGGTTCGTACAGCAGATCGATCAGCTAGCCAAAAGTCAAGACGGACTAATCTCCTGTCGATACCGATGGACTAGGCCACATTGATCATGATGTTGGTCCCGCGGACGGCTCCCGGCAAAAGGGTGTTTTGAAACCCGACTCGTCGTCACATCGCCTAGGCTGTGGGTAATCTCGACGACATTCATGCTGGACGCGCAAGACGAACGCGCAGGCAGGAAACTCTATGAAATTCTCCATGATCAATCCGTAGTCCTTGAAAACATTCCCTCTCACCCCGAGACCCGGCCCTGCGTGCCAAGCTGAGCTTGAGCTCGGCAGTTCCGAAGGGTGGAGAGGGATTTTGCGGGAAAGCCGAAGCTACAAGCTTTCTCAACGGGGGATGGTGACATCGAGATAGGAAGCCCCGTGAAAAAAAAAGGGACCCTTACCCAAAAGCTAGAGTGCTTGCTTAAGCCTGCTTTCTCGAGCCGGGATCATTGTTGTCGTCCGGTATGGAGTTGAGTAATAGAGTCGAGTCCTTCGTGTGTCTCAGGCATGGAGCCAGAAACGGCAAGGGTCAGAAAGTCTGGGGACGGCGGATCCGGAACCCCGGCGACGATCTTTTTCAACAAGCGCGACGCGGGCATATGCCCTTGCACCGCACCGCACTGCACTCATTCACTCCATGTGTGATGTGTGATCCGGTGAGAATGAGATGAGACGAGCACAGCTTGGAGCTTGTTTTGACGCGATATCCTGGGGGTGGCAGGTGATCTGCCCCGGACGGCAAGGGCAGCGGGCTAAGCCGTTTAACGCATCCGAGAGCAACAGCTTGTTGCCTCCGATCCTGGATCTTTGACTGTGGAGGTGTTGTTGGCTGTTGGTGGACGTGGATGTCGACGTGGACCATGGTGCCTTGCATCAGA
This sequence comes from Fusarium setosum, assembly GCA_013623625.1. Lineage (NCBI taxonomy): Eukaryota > Fungi > Ascomycota > Sordariomycetes > Hypocreales > Nectriaceae > Fusarium > Fusarium setosum. Next base: position 10,842 of record JABFFE010000973.1, on the reverse strand, counting down.
GAATGTCACCAGGGCGCTAGTTCTGTCGGCTTGTGTAGATTTCTTAGGTCCTGCATCTCACTGCCGGCTGCTCCGTCTTGCATAGGTTGTCTCGTCTCGTCTCGTCTCGTGTCATCTCTGTCTTTTTGTCTCGTCTCGACCTCCTCGTCAACGGCCAAAAGAAAAAAAAACGAAATGGGGCATTTTTGAATAGTGCCCCCAACGATCCTTAATAGAACTTCCTCTGGCCCGCAAGCTATAATTGGGGTGGCAGCTGAGGAGAGTGCTACCTCGCAAGCCCTACTATATGCCGGATCCCACCAGTTGCGTGCCGTCCCAAGCCCGAGGCTATGGACAGGGTCGGGGTCTCGTCCCATCTCGTCTCATCTCGTCCGGGCGGTCGACGTGCCATGGCTTGGTCTTGGGATGGTGCCGCCGATGGGATGGCCACGGCTCCGCTCCCAGGGTTACTCGACCGGCAGCGCGCGTCCCAAGACGGTCAGGCCCATGCAAGGTCATGTATGTAGGTAGGCGGCTGGCTGACCCCAGGAGCAAGATCCACCCCATACCGAGTCGATAGGATGGATACCGACTTGCACGGTCTTGTCCGGCGGCCGTGAAGAGCCGACTCTATCGAAGTCTTTTTTTCGCCCTGGTCCATCGACAAAGGGACCCCGGGACGGAGGTTTGTGTTACCCCAGCTCGATATTGCACCCAGCCATTGGATGCTATGTACCACTAACAGACAAGCCCTCTGGGGCTCCCCAGCTAGCCAAAAAGTCGCCTCAGTGGATAAGCCCGTTGTGGACGAAGAACCCGCGTGCCCTTGGCCTGCTGATAGACGCCTCGAGCTGTGGATATGCTTGGGGCCGAAGGGTAGACTAAGCTCCGGGAGCCCCTCCACCGTCTCGACGCTGATCCCCCTCCATGCTCTCTATTGGAGCCTCATCTATCATGCGGTGCTTCGGTGCCAGTGGAGTGGTTTATTCAATCTCCTCCTTTTTTGGTTTTTTTTCTTCTTCAAGCCCCCCTCCGCATGATAATGCTTGACTCCATCTGAATCCTTCTGGCATACTCCTCCTCTCCCCGTTGGCTGCTCCAACAAGCTTCCCGCCTCTTAAATCTCCGCCTCCAGTAACTTACCTCTCATCCGGCCCCACGACACACGTCACCGGCGGCAGCGTCTGGCTCTGCGGACATGATGGATCATTATGGGGCATAAACGCAGTGGGCGAAGCAGGATGGGGCAATAGTTGAGGATAGACGACCGACCCTAGGGCTAGGAGAGAATTTGATTTTTGTGTTGGTCCGGAGTCATTGGTGAACTGACAGAGCAATCAATCCATCAATCGGCCCATCAATGGCATCCAAAGTTTCTCTGTCTGACCAAGCTCATTTTATTTCAATCGACTGCTCGGAGCAATTTCCTACTTCTTATTATTCTCTCTTACACCAAAACAGCCTCCGGCTCATTCTCTAGGCCCTAGTCGACGTGTCTGCTTGCCTAATAATAAGTCCCCTCCCTCGCCTGCCCTTCAACCCCAGGTCCTGGCCTAGTATACCCGCGCTACCGCTGTGGCTCATTCCCCTGACTTCGAGTCCTGGGATCGCCGCCTTTTTCCCTTCCCCCCCTCCAACAAGCGGGCAACCTCCAACTCAGCTGGCACAAGCACAGCAAGCCACCTCAAACAGTGACTTCAAGCCAGACTCATCCGCTAGCGGGCGGGCTTTTTTATTTTTTTTTCGTTTCGCACTCATCCTTTCCCGTCTTCCTGCCGACCCCCGGTCCCTGAACCTGGCCCATATTCGCCGCCTCTTTAAGGCACAACCTCTCCCAGCGGCAAGCCCATCCCTGCACCTTCCTTGCCCTACGTTTGAGCCTCGGAGGACTTTGTTTCTCGGTAGCCCTAGTTTGTTGCTAGCCTCCTGCCTCGAACTAGCCTCTAGCCTTGTCGCCTCATACCCGGCCGGTCCATTCATTGAGCTGTGGATCGTCACTTTTCACTTTTCACCAGCGTCTTCCCGTCTTCCCGTCTTGTCGCAGTCCTCTTTAACCTCTTCCATCCTAGACATTGTCTTCATCTTGTCTCGTCCTCGCTCATAAATCCTCCTCCTTCCTCGTCTAACCTTTTCCCCTCCTGTCCCCCATCCTTCTCTTTGTTCCCAATCCGGACCTGGACCTTATCGATCGATCACTCGCACGGATCGAGACTCTCAAGACCAAGACACATTTGACCGAAGCCAATTGGATCTCCTCCCCTGGTCCCTATCTCGTCTCCGTTACCCGATCTCCCCAGTCTCCTCTCCACAAATCCGCCACTTGCGCCAGATCGTCCGCCCAGGCCATCCGTCCGACTTGCGCGAGGCCCAGGCCAGCTAGTAGCTTGCGATCCCGAGGCATACATATCCTCGTGTGCGGCTCGTCCTTGGTCTACCCTCTCCGTTTCTTCACCTCTCCCTCTCTACCTTTAAATTTTATCCGGATTGCACATCCTCAACCGCACCATGCCGTCGCACCCGTCGCTCAAGGCGACCTTCGCCAACCGGTCCCTGTCGGCCACACATCCTCTCAACCGACACCTCTTCAAGCTCATGGACCTCAAGGCCTCGAATCTCTGCCTCAGCGCCGACGTCGCAACTGCCCGCGAGCTCCTCTACTTTGCCGACAAGATTGGTCCTTCCATCGTCGTCCTCAAGACTCATCATGACATGGTCTCCGGCTGGGACTTTGATCACAGGACAGGCACTGGTGCAAGGCTTGCCTCTCTAGCCCGCAAGCACGGCTTCTTGATCTTCGAGGACCGCAAGTTTGGCGATATTGGTAACACGGTCGAGCTGCAATACACCAGTGGCGCCGCACGCATCATCGAATGGGCGCACATTGTCAATGTGAACATGGTTCCTGGCAAGGCTTCTGTCACATCCCTTTCCAATGCTGCCACCAGATGGCTCGAGCGATACCACTACGAGGTTAAGACGTCCATCAGCATTGGAACTCCCACGGCCAGCCAGTTGGACGAGGATAGCGAGCGCTCAGATGCCGAGAACCACAATGATCACTCAGACCTCCCTCGCGCTGACAATGGCCGCAAGGGCAGCATTGTCTCTACCACCACCGTCACCCAGCAGTACGAGTCGGCCGATTCACCACGTCTTGTCAAGACGATCCCCGAGGGCGATGAGGCAGTATTTCCCGGCATCGAGGAGGCGCCGATCGAGAGGGGTCTGCTTATCCTAGCACAAATGTCTAGCGAGGGTAACTTCATGAACAAGGAGTACACACAAGCCTGCGTCGAGGCCGCCAGGGAACACAAGAACTTTGTCATGGGATTCATCTCACAGGAATGTCTCAACTCACAACCCGACGACGCTTTCATCCACATGACGCCTGGCTGCCAATTGCCTCCCGAGGGCGAGGACGAGAACGCCGCCATCCAGGGTGATGGCAAGGGCCAGCAGTACAACACACCACAGAAGATTATTGGTATTGCTGGCGCTGACATTGCCATTGTCGGCCGTGGTATTATCAAGTCTAACGACCCTGAGGGAGAGGCCGAACGGTACCGGTCGGCAGCTTGGAAGGCTTACACGGAACGGGTTCGTTAAGCTGTGTTGGACCGAGATGGACATGATGGGAACCGGACGCGTTGCTTAGGGGTTGGCGAAACATATAGCGGGATTTGAAATATCATGACTGTACGGGAACAACTACGGAAGTAACTCACTTACAAGAGGCACGAGATCCCTGAGTAGGGATGATACCAACAGGCACTATGACGCCCTCTGTCCGAGCGCACCGCTTCGACATAAAGCTTGACGTCCATCTCCACAGTTTTTGTTTTAGTTGGCAGCCCAGGGCTGAGATTCAGGGTTTTGGGGCGTGGTCCTGTACCTGTACGTACTCTAGCAGCCCGTTAAAGCCGGTTTCTCCGTGCCCCACCCAATGACGCCAGACTCTTTTCAGCTCAGCAGCGAAGCAAGCAGCCTCATATTAATATCACTTCTGGTCCTACTTCAAGAGGCCAGGTCTCACGCAGGCCGTCAGCTTGTGCTTTCAGTGCATGAGTTGCCAATCATGTAACGAATGCCTTTTCTAACGCCCCAATAACCAAAGCCATTGACCCATACACCACCATGATAACGGCGCATGGGGATAGCGATGCTCCTCGCGTGAGAAAGAGACGACGAGCTGTCATATCCTGTGTTGAATGCCATCGCAGGAAACAGCGGGTTCGTAAGACTTTCTGGGACCTTGGGGTACTCGGTAGTATCAATGCCTATGCTAACTCTGATAGTGTGATCGAGAACTGCCATGTGGGAATTGCAAGTCAAGGAACAAAGAGGCCGCCTGCATTTATGAGACGGGCACTCCAACAGCCAAGGAACGTCGTCGACAGCGCCATAATAAACAGGAGGAGAAGCTTGTAGAGCCTTCGCCAGGGCACTCGAGCAATTCGACTGAAGATGGAATCGACGAGCCTCTATCATCCAAGGCAGCTGACTGGGGATACGCCCAAAACGGCGCCTCGACCATGGGCTTTCTCAAGCAGATTGAAACAGCGACCGAAGGGGAAGACGGTTCCCCAATCTCGACTGGCAAACCCCGCGATCCTTCCATCGGTTCGCCAGAGGAAGATCTCTCCCTGAGGGAGAAGTACAAGGGTCTCATCCGCCAGCTCCCTGCCAAGATCTATATCGACAAGCTCGTCGAGATGTACATGCGCGGCTTCAACTGGCAGTATTACACCGTAGATCCAGATATTTTCTACGCACAACTCGAAGAATGGAATAGGCTGCCTTTCTCAACGCTGTCGAGCGTCGGTCCGAGAGGATTGAGCCCTGAACTTCGCGCGTTTCCAGCAGTGCTGTTCCAGGTCATTGCCACAGCGCTCCTGGCCTTGCCTGAGCGATCAGATCCGGTATTTGACGCTCTCAAGTATGCGGGGAGCATGCGGTTTGAAGATCTCGCTATTGATTATAGTGAGTCTGGGCAGGCTGTGATAGATCTGCTGGGGAAGAAGCACATGTCGTTGGCAACGGTGCAGGCACAATTCTTGAGAGCATCATTCTTCAAGTTTACAGCCAAGGTGACTGAAGCGGTGAGTGTCTTGACTGACAAGTGAGGCCTTCTAGACGAAGAGAAGGAACACTAATGTCAAGCAGTGGCACACAATATCGATTGCGATCCGCCATGCGCAGGACCTGGGAATGCACCGTGATAGTTTGGATCCTGAGCCCAAGGACTCGAGTGTCGAAAGCATCCTGGAGAACCAATGGTTAATTCAGCGGAGGAGAAGGATATACACTTTACTTTGTGTCTGGGACTTGAACTGTGCCATGGTCCTCGGACGACCGGGGACGGTGGATTGGAATCAAGTCCTTCCCACGCCACCAGTCGACGCACCAATACCTCAAGAACGCTCCAAGACACCCGTAATACCTCGACGCGAAGACGATCCACCAACACCGATAACTAGGCTGTTATGGAACCACCGGCTCTGTGGGCCATTGCGGGCGATTCAGAACCTTGAGAACGAAGGGCCGTACCCGAGAGACTCTGGCAAGATTGACCAAATCCACCAAAGTATTCTTGACCTCGATAAGGAGATGCCTCCTGCATTTCGATTGGACAACCCGGACACACGATGGGATGCTCATCCCGAGGCACACTGGTACCAGGCGACGCGGTACTACTTTGCCCATCTACACCAATTCAGCAGGACGGCGCTGCATCGGCCGTTTGTTTTCAACCGCAAGGAGAGCAGGGTTGAGGCCATGAACTCGAGCCTGAGAGCGCTCGAGATCCAGAAGATGACTTTTGAGGGCCTGCCGCCAGACTCGTGGAGGAACTTTATGCTCTTCTTTGGGAGCTTTGATGCTATCGTGCTTATCGCGTCTGTGTACATCATCTTCCCACATGAGCATGCTGAACTCACGGGCAAGATCTCGGAGCATTTCCAATGGACGATTGAGCGGTTCTCAGCCATGCAGGATCGCAACCCGCTGGCCAAATCAGCGCAGGGTGTTCTCAGAGCCATCGTCGCGCGGTTCAAAAGGGCTGTCGAGAAAGCCCAGAGCCACTCGCCGTCGTCGGCGGATAACAACAGGTCGGCAACGATGTCAAGCAAAATGACTACAGACTCCACACCGGAGAGCGCATCTCTAGGCCCGGGGGACTTTTCTGGATTGGCACAGCCTGTGACGGACGCAGCTTGGATGACGCCGTCGACGGACAGCCTGGCCATGATGGCGCCGCTGTTTCCAACAGGCGATCTCATCTACAATGATCTCACGGCGGGACCGGACGGGATGATGCTCCCGTTAGGGTCGGCAGAGGGTGGGGTTGGAGGGGATGATTTCCTATGGCAGTTTGGGGGCGATTGGGGGGATGATACAGTTTGGCAGATGCTGAATCAGTTTCCAGCCGGGGGAGATGCGGTAGTGACTAACGGTGTTTGATATAACGGAATGATGATGCGGGCAACTGGTTGTTTGGCTTATTGAGTGATGCTTGCTGGGATTGAAAAGGGAATCTACAGTCAAGTTTGGGTACCACACTCGAGCAAGCATACACCTATCTACGTATACTTTAGGCACATAGGACTTGCTACATTCCTAAGAGTAGGGCTCCGAGTTTATCAGAGCCTACCTTAGCTCATGTTTCGAGAGCCTGATTTGCCGCCTAACAACAATAAGCTGAGCCCGACAAGGCAGACTCAACAGCAAACCAACAAGCCAACCGCAGGCTGATAGGCCCATATATATCTAGAACGGGCTGCAGTGATGTTGGCCTCTGTCGCCACCGAATTGTGCAACAGCGAGCAGGTGCTTGATATCAGGCAACACTCTCTGACAAAGCGTTCTAGAGGATGCACTTTTTTACCGGCGGGAGGCCATGATTGGGGCGTCGGGTGAGAAGTGATGTCTTGACACGCGGACTTGCAGAACTGCGTGGCCTCTGGCATAAATCAGGCTCTAGCCAAGAGGTCCTGTGGTAATGGGGACGGAATCTGTTGGTCGGCCTCAGAGCTGCAGTGTCGAAGCGTGTTGTCGTGCTGCGATCTTTGTCATTCGATAGGGTTGTTTTCGAGAAGCGTGACAGGGATACAGTCTAGATTGAGTCTTTTTTTTTCTCTCTCTTTCTGTTCTTCCTTTTTTTTGCTTTGTGAATGCGTGAAACCTTGATGTAAATGACAGCGAAATATGTTGAATGTGGCATTGATGGACGAGTGATTAAGCTTCAGCTCGACAGATTCCTTGAGGCATCCAGGTATGAGCTGGGAGATAGGAATACAAGAATCAATAACCTATAACAATCTTGAGTTATCTCTAGAAACTCTTGGAACATACCCGAAGCCTCGCGCTGCCAATATTGCATTGCCCTCATCATATTTCTTTGTCTTACATCCCCATGGCAAGGCGTTCTTGGAGCTGTCTGATCCAACAAAAGACAGAAAACGGCTCCCCTTGTCTGGCCTTTGGCGCGCGTCTCCACTGTAGGTGGATCGATGAGCCGGCAGTTGCATGGGCTGATCACCCCTGCCTGCACAATCTGATCACTCACAGCGCGTGCGGGAAGGAGCAAAGCTTCAGCGTGTAAAAGGCAAGCAAGGCAAGAGAGACAAAAAAAAAAAAAGTTTGCGAACGAAAAAGGGTCATCACCCACCGCTTCATCAAACCTCAACTATTTCAATTCTGCAACGTCATCATCTTCTCTTTCTCCTCTGTTTCACCGCGTTCAAGCCGGTGCTTTGAAAAAGGAAAGAAAAAGGAATTAAAACCCCGGCGCTGAGGCAGTGTCAGATTCTCGACATCCTGCTTCCAATCTCCTGAGCCTGCGCGCGTATCGCCAGCGTGCTTGTCTCTCTGGATCTTGTCTCATCCTCCAACGTGCACTTTCACCTTTCATCCTAATCCCACACACACCTTTTATCCAATCCCCTTGCGCCAAAGAGCGAAAGGGTGTGCTGCCCGCAAACAGACAAAGGGCCAGCTGTTGATCCTAGTTGCGCACACACACAGCCCGACCAGGGCGAAGACCAGGCTGTCGACGAGAAATCAGCCATCAGCAGCCATCATCTGCTTGCCAGGGCCTGTTGGCGCGCGCCTCTGGGTCTCGTCTCGCTTGATATAACTACCCGCTCGCCCAATCAATAATTCCAGGGCTCGTGTTTTTGCCTTTTTCTTTTTCCTCCTCCTTCCCGCCCTCTTCATCTTACTTCATTTCTTTTTTTGGGCTTTCGTCGCCGACGACATTCCAGATTACTCCAGCAGGTCGACTCTTTTTTTAAATCTCGGGCGAGAGAGAGAGTTTTCGCTTCCACCAACCCATCGTCACTAGCTCTGATAGCTGCAACGAAAAAGCGTCCATGGCTTCCAACATGGCCGCCCCCGGCAACTTTACGGATTTTGTCCAGCGCTATCAGACCGTTCAAGCGTACGAGCACACAAGAGACAAGCTGCTTCAGGTAATGCGCGCAACCTTTTCTGCCTGCGCCGCACGCACACGCGCGCGCACCCGCATGCCATTCCCTTCGTCCGCCCCTTGGAGCTCGAGTGCCCCAACGTCCAGCTCCCCTGACACGGCAATTGACGTCGCTAACCTTTGCGCTCGACAGGATCTACTACTTTACTGCCAAGGCATCGAGGAGAGCCTACAACAAGAAAACCAGAAGCTTAAGATCCAATTGCACGAAGCCGAGCTCGACCTGAACGCCTCGACCAAGACCCGACGAGATCTCCAGCACAGTTTACAAGAAGCGGAAGCCCACCTCAATTGGGTTGCGAAAAAGAACGATGAGCTCAAGGTACATTGGATCGTGGATCGGGGCGCTGAGGATACAATGGCTAAAGGCGGCGGCAGAACGAGAACCCATACATCCTGATATTGATCGACGGAGACGGTCTGATTGTACGTCTGTCCTATACCCCAGCGTTCCCAAGCTCTGTTGCTGGGCGTCGGGTTCACCACACTCGACGAACTACTCGCTAATCGCGCCAACAGTTCCAGGAGCATTTAATCAAGCAAGGCCTCGAGGGTGGAAAGAAGGCAGCCTACGCTCTGCGCACGGCTGTAGCAGAGCTATGCAGCCAAGAGCGCGCCAATTCGTTAGAAATCATTTGCCGTGTCGTGGCCAATGTCTCTGGATTGAGTAAGGCCATGTGCAGAAATGGCGGCATTGACGATCCCAGCGTCTTTAAAGAGTTCACGCTAGGTTTTACTCAGGCCAAGGCATCCTTTGATTTTATTGACGTTGGTTACGGCAAAGAGAGGGCTGACAACAAGATTCGAGGTATTTCAACCCAAGAGCATAGCTCATTCAGTGGCCAAGGAGACCATGGCTAACCGTAATTTAGAAACAACCCGGTGGCATTTACGAAGCCATAATTGCAAACATGTCCTGTTAGGAATTGGACACGATGCGGGATATGCTCCTTTTCTTGACGAGGTTCTTCAGGATGAAGAGTCCAAGAAATGTGTCTCGCTTCTCAAGGGTGTCCCCCTGGTTCACGAACTCGAATCTCTTCAGATGAACGTTATCGAATTTGACGGACTCTTTCGCAAAACGAAACTTGACGACAAACCTCCCATCGAGGAGCCACCTGTGCATCAATCCGACGTTACTGTGCCTCAGATCTCGCCAACAGCTGTTCCTCCTACCCAGGCGGTACTGACACCTGCTACGAGCACTGCGTCCATGTCGCCTCCAGCTGCTACTTGGGCCAAGGTTACCAAGAGTGCCACCCCGCCTCCTCAGCTCACCATGCCATTGCCGCCAAAGCAGAACACCACCAATACCCGCAATAAGACGCCTCCACAGCCAGCCTGGAGTCCTGGGGCTCGAGGACTAGATCCTCCCATTACTGTAGGCCTCCAGGCTATGGAAGGCATCAAACGACGACAGGGGAATGATAAACTCTGCAACAATCACTTCCTCCGTGGACCATGCACCAGGATCGACAACTGTCCTTTCGTTCATAATTACAAGCCCACCCAGGAGGAGCTCCGCGCTCTTGCAATGCTGTCGCGACAGAACCCTTGCACACGGGCACAGGAATGCGATGTCGACGATTGCATTTATGGCCACCATGTGAGTTTCCCTCTTGTTCCTTTGTATCTACTTCGTCTAATTTCTCGTCACAGTGTCCAAATGTCAGCAATGGTGTTTGCACGCGGCAATATTGCAGGTTTAAGGTGACAGCTCATCCGCCGGGCACCAAGTTTACGAACAAGAACATCCACGATAACTAGCCGCGAGCTTTGCTACACCGGGTGGTGTTGCGCGACTGAAGTCGGCGACAATTAACATTATGGGGTGATCCGGGCACCACCAATTTTTAAGCTTCGTTCTATGTACACTAGGATCGATTCCTTTCTTGCTCGATCATACGATTTTAATATGATTAGATCAGGAGTCGGGGTGGTTACCCTGCCGGGCTTTTAACGGATTGATCTTTTCTGCTTTCTTTTGGAGGCTCCTGATAGGTCAAGACGCTCAAGACCAATTAATTGTCTCGAGATTCTTGACATTGCTGGGTCGGTTGGTTTGGGTTTTTAAATTGAGATCCTACGCACCGTTGTGCTCTAAAGAAACAATAATTGCCTTTTCTCAAATGTGACACAAATGTGTGGCCCATGGGCTGTGATCAACAAGCGACGTCGTTGTAAAGGGCAGGGTTGCAACGTGGTCGGTGAGCTCGGTGAGCTCGGTGGCCTTTGACGTGCCTACCCCACATTGAGCCTCACCCGCCCACACCTCGATCCCAACTTCAAAGTGCCACCTTCCCCAAGGCGCCGTCCCACCTGTGCCCCATAACATCTTCAACTCCAACACTTGGGCGTCAATCCTACGAATAATCTTC
>JABFFE010000972.1:0-15029 GCA_013623625.1 Fusarium setosum | reverse complement strand
CACTCCCGCATCGGCTCAATATCCTCCCTCCGCCTCGAACGCTTCAAGAACGTGATCCGCGTCTGCCTCCGACAAAACAGCATCCAGGACATAGACGGCCTGTCCGCCCTGGCCGCAACCCTGCAGGACCTCGACCTCTACGACAACCTCATCTCGCACATCCGCGGGCTCGACGAGCTGACCAACCTCACGAGCCTCGACCTGAGCTTCAACAAGATCAAGCACATCAAGCACATCAGCCAGCTGACGCAGCTGAAGGAGCTATTCCTCGTCGCCAACAAGATCGGCCGCATCGAGGGGCTAGAGGGGCTCGACAAGTTGACGTCGCTCGAGCTTGGGTCGAACCGGATCCGCGAGATCAAGAACCTCGAGTCTCTCACCGCCCTTGAAGAGCTGTGGCTGGCAAAGAACAAGATCACTGAGCTCGGCGGCCTCGGCGGCCTGCCCAACCTGCGCCTCCTCAGCATCCAGTCCAACCGCATCACCGACCTGTCCCCGCTCAAGGAGGTCCCGACGCTGGAGGAGCTGTACATCTCGCACAACGCCCTGGAGTCTCTGCAGGGCCTCGAGCACAACGTCAAGCTGCGCGTGCTCGACATCTCCAACAACAAGGTCACCAGCATCCAAGGTCTCGCGCCACTCGCTGAGCTTGAGGAGCTATGGGCCAGCTATAACCTGGTCAGCGACTATAAAGAGGTTTCGAACTACCTTACGGACAAGAAGAATCTGACGACAGTATACTTCGAGGGCAATCCGCTGCAGCTGCAAGAACCGGTGGCGTACAGGAACAGGATCCGGTTAACGCTGCCGCAGATTAAACAGATCGATGCCAGTAAGTTGCCGCCCTCTGGTGATTGAGGGCACCGGCTAATCGTACATCACCAGCTTTCGTAAGAGCATGAGGATTCAAGACTTTTGGTAAGGCATCGACATAAACAGCATGGCGTTTGGGGGGTAGAGGGATTATTTCATCCATATTCTGGCATGGCATCAGAGGAGAGCACACAAAAGGGTAACCATGACAGAATAAAGACTACCAGCTACAGTTGTGGATAAAGTCTCGGGACACTTTCGAGGGATCACGAAATTCATCACTTCACATTATACTTCGAGTGTCACTTCAAATTCCGATATGATCAAAATCGTCACTAGTCCAAAGCAGGATCACTCCTCTTGGAGGGTCAACTGTGTTTGGTATTTCTATGAGGCGAACTCCTCGTCATGTCCTTGGGACTCTACAAAATGCAGCCCATCATCAACAAACGCCTAATGTCCCAAAACAAAATTGTTTCCCGAGATTTCTTCTTGTTTAAAATTCGTCATCTCACATTTATTTATAGCTCTAAGCAAAAATCCAGAGCAGCTCGGTGGGGAAGTACTACAAACAAAGGAGTTAGCATCACAATGTTGTGTGATGGCAGGAGGAAGCTTAGAGCACTCACGTTGGTGGGCTTGTTGAACTTGAGGTGAAGGTTCATCTTGGCGATGCGGGCCATGTCCTCCTCGTCAATGTCAAAGCCAATGGAGCCGAGATTCTCGGCCATGAGAGCAGGGGTAGTGGTCTTGGGGATAACGGCGAGACCTTGCTGGGTAGCCCATCGGAGGAGGACTTGGGCAGGAGTCTTGCTGTACTTCTCAGCGAGGCTGGTAAAGACCTCGTGCTGCATGAGAGGAGAGGCGGACTTGGCGCTGTCCATGTCGAGCTCGATGAAGCCAGCAGGGCCGAAGGAGGAGTAAGCAGTCAGGGCGATGCCCTCGGCCTTGGCAAGGCGGACGAGCTCCGGCTGCTGGTTGTAAGGGTGCAGCTCGACCTGGAGGGTGGCAGGCCGGATCTTGGCATACTTGAGCAGGTCGTAGATGGCCTGGGACTGGAAGTTGGAGATGCCGATGGACCTAGCGAGACCCTTCCCGACGAGCTCCTCCATGGCGCCCCAGGTCTCCTCGTTGGTGGCCTTGCTCCACCGGATCTCCTTGACGCCGTCGTAGTGCCAGCCGGGCGGGTAGCGGACCTCGGGGTCGACGTACTCGAGGGCGACGGGGAAGTGGATGAGGAAGAGGTCGAAGTAGTCGACCTGCCAGTCGGCGAGCTGGCGGCGGCACATGGGCTCGACGTGCTCCTTGTTGTGGTAGGTCTGCCAGAGCTTGGAGACGATGAAGAGCTCCTCGCGCTTCACCAGGCCATCCTTGATGGCGCGGGTGATGCCATCGCCGCACTCCTTTTCGTTGCCGTAGTCTATGGAGAGATTACATGTTAGGAGTCTGCTTAAATTTCACAGAATTTGGCATCGTAAACTGGAGGGCAGGGTCTCAATGGCAGAAGCTCCATTACAAGTCCGCTCATGAAGCCATCACTAGGTGGGGTCAAGCTCTGGACAGGGTTATGACGCTAGTGGAGGAGCCGGATTTGCAGGGTCTCGTTATGGCTATTTTCTCGGGGTAATTGGAAAGTGGAGGACAGGGAAGAATGGAGGGGCAGCGAGCAGGGATGTCTGGTCGTGGAGGGGCAGACGTTTGCTCTCGTCGTGTAATGTTGTGTCGCGGGCTGGACAGAAGACGGGCATTTCTATTGTGATTCTGAAAGGGCGAGTTTCAATTACATACCGCAAGCACCATCGAACAGACGGTATCCCTCCTTGATGGCATTGTAGATGGCGTCGGCGCAAGTGTCGTTCTCGACCTTCCAGAGGCCGAAGCCCACCTGGGGCATCTCGTAGCCGCTGTTGAGCTTGATGGTAGGGATAGTGGGAGCCATTATGACGGTGTCGGTGGTGTTGTTTCTGGGTATAAGGGAGTAGATGAGGTGAGGACGACGACGAGGAAGAGGGAGAGGAAGCAAGACTTGGGAGGGCAGAGAGGAGGAGGGGGACGACGTATTTATGCTGTCTAGACGGGAGTTCTGAGAGGAGCGCATCCCGTCTCCAGGTTGTGCCTCTCTTGGCCAGAGGCTTCGCCAGGGAATCGCATGCCCTCATGGGTGCGGCATGACAGAGAATGGCATGGCATGGCATCCCATTGATAGCGCTACTCCTTTGGTACAAGGGTTGACGACGAGCTAGCGTTGAGGTGTCCTCGCCCGAGGAGGGTAATCACCCACGATATCATGGGTCTGCCTTCAGCCGGGGGGCGTGAAGCCGTGTAAAAGGCGTGTCACCCTCGTCACGGGTGCAAGAACGAGGCGTGGTCTCATCGATCCAAGGTGGTATTCTGACAAGCTCGGCGTCCATTGCCGCCTTTGTGGGGCCATCCATGGGAATTCAACCGGCGGATGGTGGGCATCTCGACATTTGGGAATAGCGGTGGCCTCGCTGGGTCTTTTTTAATATCAGTAGCATTGCAAGAAAGGGCGTGCAGTGATCCACTGCAAGATCAGTCGCTTATCGCCGTCGTTGAACTGGGTATCCAGGGTGAGAGGTTGAAGCAACAGTTGAGCTATGAGCGAGGGCCTGAGTAACGCAGAATAGCATCGAGAGCATCAAGCAGGTCAAAAAGCGTAGCTGTCCATGCTCACCGAGCCTAGGCAAGGTGGTCAGGAACTTGCAAAACTCACCGCACGCCGAAATCTCGAGCACAACAAATGTCATTCGAGCATCTGGCATAGAATCCAGGGTAGAGCCTACACAGCCCCCAGCATCACCCCCGCGAACCAGGCCCCCACGAAGGACCAGGGAAAAAGCGGCAGGAGATCTAAGCCAAAAGCAATTATGCGCCGCGGCCCAGACGAGATATCATGACAACAAGAATTGAGCATGATGCCTTATTCTGGAGAGCGTCCAGATGATGCAGGTCCCTCGCCCAGGAAGACGGATGCATGTCTAGCTCTCCACCAGTTGGAGCGTCTGGAGCTTGGCCAAGCTCCGTCAACGCCCATTTGTGCGTTTAAAGTCGACAGGTCCCCAAGCGTCGCGGCTAAGGCCCAGGTGGGTTCCCCGAGCGGGTGTGCTAGCAGGCCAAGGAGAAGTATTTGGGCCTTTGTGATTGATGCGGCAGACCAAGGGGACCACGCCCGGCTCGTCGGACGACTTCGGTTCAAGGCTTGGTGACGTGGTTGCATCGGCTTTCTCGTCCAGCGAAGGAGCCCACGAGGTGTTTCTCCAGGTTCCCCAGTCTTGGAAGCCTCGTCAATTTCTTTCTCGCGGTGGAATTGCGCGGGATAATGAAGGACACACACTTAGCCGCTAGGTAATTACAGTAGGCATCATGACCCAGCGAAGGTTGACCCGGAAGAAAGCGATTTAGCCTAAATTGTCACACGCTGCGAGTGACTTGTCGTTCCACGCGGGCGGATATTTCCCAGGCACCGGCCCCACAACTTTGTAAACCCTGGTCCTTCCGTCTAAGACAGCATGAAGAGAGCAAGCATGACATGGTCAACACCAAGCCTAACACCACGAGACTCAATTCACCGGTGCAAGTCTACTCAATTCCCACCGACCCAATATCATCGAATGTACGACAAAGACCATATCTCCAGGCAAAAGGAGAACATGGTCTCTCCTCACATTCTGCCGCCATGGTCGCATTGACAATAGACTCGACGAACTGCTGGCGCATTCATCCATCATGGAAAGCAGCTCAGCATCAAAGAGGACCCTTTCAATCCGCCGCACAGTCGCTTTCGCTGCCTTGGCCTCGACGCCCAAATTAGAATCGCGCAGTTGCTGAACCTCGCCAACGATGCCACGACAAAGAAACCACCAACGCCATCACGGCCTCCCCGCATTTCTTTGTCCCAAACACACCCAAATCAAGTCTCGAGTCTCTCACAATGCCACCATCGAGGCTGGCTTTGACACCTGGGCATCCTCCCTTTTTGCAAGCCGAAATGCATTACTTTTCCAGAACAAGCCTCCGCTTGGCCTCTTCCCGCCAATACCTTTGGTCTTTGTCTGGCCGAACATGCTTATTACCCCCGAATACTCCCATCCGACGTGTCTTGTCCCCTCCGCTCCTTTAACATGAACAATTAACAACCGGTTACAATCAATCGAGTCACCATGTGGCCCGAAGAGATTGCGGTCCTGACGCACTATGTGCCCGAGAACCCTCTGATTGAAAGGCGTAACAAAGCAGCCGTGCAATCCGCCATCCTACGGGGCGACACTCAAGTCGTTCTTCACAACCAAGAGTACATTCCTCATCGGTGGTGGGCGGACATTCGACATTTCAACACCCCCCTCGACGGGTTCCATGTTTGGAAGTATCAGCATGAGCGCCCCTGCAAGAGACCCGACAACCTGAGCGACACGCAGGCAAGGCACGGACTCGCCGGTATGCAGTGGAAGGGCTTCGCGCTCGAGTTTGTCAATGTCCTTGCGGCAGGCGGATTCGGATATGCTACTCTATGGAGAGTCTGGTTTGAGGACCTGTCTAGCAAAATGGTGGTCATCAAGAAGGGTGTGGGAGAGCACTTCAACGCTGATGAGGAAAGCCGCTTTCATCTTCGGTACAACGGTGCCGAGCACACTACACAGGTCATTGACCTGCACGAAGAAGCCATGATCATCCAAGATGATTACAGACAGAAAAATCCTCTGGCTCCTCTCAGGTACAGGGAGGGCGCCGAGTTCAACTACCGGTGGATGAACCTCATCGTCTTCGAGTTTATGGAACACGGCGATATGAACGATGTACTGATCAAAGCAGCCCGCAAATCGCGGAGGTTTCCGGATCAGGTTCTTTGGGGGATTTGGGAGTGCCGTATGTCGTCTTCATTCCCCTGCGTTCGTTGTTCCGTCCCATGCTGACATCTATGTAGTGGTCAGAGGCGTTGCCACGGTTGCATATACGCCGTCTTTCAAGAGCCTAGGGAGAGAGTTCGAGCCGGAGTTGCGCCAGGCTACCAATGAAGGTCGGCTTGAGCAATTTTATAGAGAGCTAGAGCGTATCAAACTCTCCCATGATGTCCACCTTGACTTGGAAGAGTTTAATAGTAGGTATGCGTATTACAATATCGAGTCTTTTGCTAACTCCTTTCCTTAGTTCTCGCCGGTAAGAATATACATCACCCGAACCAGCCTATTTTCAAGGTAACTTTTCACTGCTGCAGTCTCTAAAGCCCCATGTTGACCAGTGCCTAGCTTCACGATCTCGGTGCCTTTAGCTGGATTATGGACGAGTGTTGGACAAGCTTCCGGGAGCATGATTTCTGGAAAATGAGAAAGCCTTGCAAGGCGCATAGAGCAACACCAGTATGTGCTTCTTGTGTGACTTTTACAATTCCACGGGGCGCTAACGGTAGCTAGGAGCAAGTTCACGTAGAATGGGACGGGCTCCGGACTGATATTCCGATCCCCGAGGAGGGTCTTCGATTCGCGGGCGAAGATTTCACTCATGGATGCCAGATCGCCGGACGGTTCGGTATCTGGACCAACATCTTCCTCATCGCCAAAGTGGTCAGTTCCATTTCTCATCCGGAGGTTCATCACCGCTGACAGCCTGTAGATGGAGTCGGCCATCACATTCAACTATCAAGTGTATCCGTTCAAGGCCAAA
Organism: Fusarium setosum; assembly: GCA_013623625.1. Taxonomy (NCBI): domain Eukaryota; kingdom Fungi; phylum Ascomycota; class Sordariomycetes; order Hypocreales; family Nectriaceae; genus Fusarium; species Fusarium setosum. Next base: position 8,537 of record JABFFE010000972.1, on the reverse strand, counting down.
CACTACGATACCCTTGATGGTTCGGCAGGGGGGAAGACGTACGCGTGGGTGTTGGGAGAAGCTTCGTTTCTTGATATCGATGCCGACCTACGCGACATCGTCAGCCAATGCCAGTTTGAGCTGCCTGGAGAACGGCCCAGCGTCATCGGCCTGCTTAGAAACATCGAGGCGCGCAAGAAGAAGGGCTTTGGTGAGGCCAAAGAGAATGTGGCCGCCTTCTGGGGAGCTTTTTTTAATCCTGAACCGCCGACGCCCGAACCTGAGAAAAACCCTCAGACAGTTGGCGAAGCTCTTCAACAGGCGATGGCCGACGACATGCTGCCAATGCCGCGACCGGCACAGCGTGGCCCAAGGCTTATGTTCCCGAACCCTCTAGCCCCGCCACTCAAAAAGGAAAAAGAATATCCAGGAAAGGGGCTTGCGCGGCGATTCTTGAAAAAATTCAAAAACGAGCCTGCCCAACAGCCAGGCGAAGAGAATCCAGACGCAGCCACGAACATGTTACGACGTCGCCCAGCAAAGCTACGGGCCCCATGGCGGATTGCCCGCAGACGACGAGACGACGATGAGGACAATGATGAGCGCGAGCCCCTCCTGGAGTTGCCCCGGCTGGAGGGACGAAACCGATTCAAACTCACCGACTCGGAGAGTGAAATCGTTACACCTGCGTTTCAGCAGCCGATGCAGCTTGATATTCCACACCATTCACAAGACCGCGAAGATGAACAGGGCATCGGCTTTCCCAACCCCCCTCGAAAACATTTTTCATGGGAGGAATCTCCTGGCAAGGATGAACAAGACAGCAGCCCTCCCCTTCCTCACCGAGTGCCTTTCTCATGGGAAGAGGCTCACCGCAAAGATGAACAAGATACCAGCCTTCTCAACCCCTCTCGAAAACCACGGGAGGAACCTCCCCGCGGAGATGGGCCTAGGCCTCGTATGAGCATCAACCGCGCCTATGTAGATCCCGACGATGAGCTCTCGGACGCCAGCAGCTTTGCGTCGTCCCCTCGCCGGCAGCCAAAGCGTGTCAAATTCGACTTGCCCGATGGAACCACCAACCGTCCCAGTAGCAGAGTCAACAAGCGGTCCTCGAAGAAGAAAGGACGAAAAGAGGTTCTATCTAAAGCTAGGGCTATCGACAGGTATGTTGAGACAGCCCTGCCTAATATGCCCGTCGCCATCCGCAACCTAGCAGCCCGGACGAACCATCTAGACTTGCAACTCAGGTATCACGGGATTCCGGCGTACGCGTACGTGTGTTATGAATCCATAGAACCAAAAAAGGGGAAGCGGAAAAGGTGATAGATCACGGTGGGCGGGTCAAAGTCGATTTCAGTTTTCTTTTTTTGTAAATGGCGGTATCGGGTTATACATGGCGAGAGAGGCTGGAGTTTTTACGGTTACACGTTTCTTTTGACGGCTTCTTTTGTTCCTTTTTGCAGTCAAAGATGTTTTGTTTCATTGCCATTAACCGAGTTTTTTTATCTCTGGTGTAAATTTCATTACGCTGCGTAATCCTTTAATGCTTATTCCAACGAAAATCAATAATAGACCAAAGCACTTTGTCTCGACTCTGGGTATCAAATCATTACCTCCTTCGCTTTATCAACCTTTTCCCCTCCTTTTTTGTCAAAGAAAGAATTATTATCCCAATGCAAATGTAGTCAAGGACGCCCCCCCCCCCACTGCCCTGATCCTAATAAAACACCACCAAAAAACCAAATTAGCCAGTTATCAAAAGTTGCTGTACCGGCATTCGCAAGTCCCCGACCCTGGTAGCAACTCGGCCACCTTGTCGCCGTCTGCATCCACGCACTTTGGAGATCCGCTCTCGGGACTCTTGCGCTGTATAATCTCCACATCGCCGGGCCAAGGAGCAAACTTTCCATTATCAGAGTCACCATCGTCGTCACTATCCTTATCATCATCTCCACCGCTCCGCCGCGTCCACAAGGTGGCCTCAAAGTACGTGTCGGCAAAGGTGCACCGCGCCGCGACGTTGCTGGCCGACAGCTTGTCGTCCGGCACGACCGTCTTGTCCAGCGAAAAGGCGAAGCGGAGGTGCTCCCCGGGGGTGTCCTCGCCCAGAAGCTCGAGGCTGAGGTTGGTAAAGGACGGCGCAAAGGGGTTGTCGGTGGACGAGATCATGTAGCGCTGGGCGGCGTCGACGTGGGTGATGACCCAGAAAAAGGTCGCGGGTGAGCCTTGGGCATAGGGGTAGCAGCGCCAGGTGGACGGGTTGGAGGTGCACTCTGTGGATGTCCTTCGCAGGTCGGCCTTGAAGGCGAACGAGCCGGCTGGGAAGTTTGGGTCTGTTGACGGGGAGGTCGATGCTTCAGGTGGGATTTTGTGTCTGTGAGTTTTCATGTCAGTCTTTTTGCCCCTTCAACTCAGCTTCAGCCTCTCACTTTACCAGAGGAGGTCAGCTCACCTATCCTTCAACCCCATCGTCAACCCAACTCCCAGTCCAATCGCAACAATAGCCATAACCGCCACCGCAATGCCCACAAGACAACACCCTCTCCTCCTCCTCCTCCTCCTCCCAACACCGCACGACCTCGTCTCCCCATACCCCTCCTCCCCTTCCAGCGAGTCCCGGTCCACAATCTTGCCCTTCGCCACATGAGCCTCCTTGTAGCTTGGCGGCGGCGGCGGCGGATGCAGCGTCGGCACCGGCGGGGCCTGGTATCCTCCCCCGGCGGCGAGTATATAAGGCGGGACGTACGGCGGCGGGAGACCACCGGTCTTCTTCATGCCGTTGCCGCTGGGCCGCATCCCCCGCCGCAGCGACTTTTGCGGTACGCGCAGCGGCAAACTGGGGAATGTCGGCGTCGAGGCGACCTCGTTCTCGTCGATGGAGGGCATGTAGGAGACACCCGGGCGGAGGCCCGGGGAGCCGACTCTGCGGCCGTAGCCACTGATCATGGCCGCGGGCTTCCGGGTCCTTTGGTTCTTTTTTCCAATTCGGGTTCTATGGGTGTAGAGAGTAGTTTTTTTTTTTTTCGGAGAGCTTGTTGTGGTTATAGACAAAGTCAAGTTCTATGAACTTTAGAGCCTCGGTGCGGAACTCAATGGCCGATAGTCTATTGCGAGCGGGTAGGAGAACCGATGACGCTGGTCAGGGCATCGAGCACCTCAGCAGCAATTGGGAACAAGCCGGAAGGAAGAAAGGATTAGACAAACAAGAAAAAGGTCTCGATGGAGGAAAACCTGGCGTCTTTCTCGGGGTTAATGGGGTTGTTACCAAGCCGACCCTCTCAACGGGGTTCAGCCTGATGCCCGCAGATACGGGCTGGCCGAGTAGAGAGAGTCAAGTTGAGTTGATCCACGAGAGAGAGACAAGGAAATAACCCTCAGAGACGGGACAAGACTCAGACAGCCAGCACGGCACGGCAAGAAGTTGAGGAAAAGAAAGGAAAGGAAACAAGGAACCGGAGGGAAGAAAGAGGGCGGGAAGCAAATATTGGATGCTGATCAATTCTCGTCTCCAATAGTCGCAACCACGTTTTCGTCCGTCATCCTCAACTGCTGTACAGTAGTACCTTGACTACTTGCAGTGCAGTACCTAACCGAACGTCTTTTCAGCTCAGTTGTGGGCTTGCACATTCGCAGCGGCTCAGAACGCCATTTTTCGCCCCCAAGCATCCCAAGGCCCAAGGCCCCGTCCAGAGGGGGCTCCCACGTCCACGGAAATCAATTAAACACGCGCCCGGGCGGGATCGTCCTCATCCCGGGGGGGGGCTAGCGTCTCTGCTTGCCGCTAATAGTTCCCTGCGATGGTGTGCAGACCGCGGCTGGTGATTGGGGAATCCCCTGAAAGTGGCGTCTGCTGGGTAAGCTCCAGCTTGGGACCCGCGAGCTGCTTCTTCTCTTTTGAGAATTGGATGGTGGCTGTGGTGAGCGACTGGGCTCTTGGGACACGCAGCCGCAGGCTTGCTAAAGACAGGGCACCATGATGTGATGATGAGGTCGAGTAGCCGCTAACTGCCGAGTTGGATGGCAGCCAACACCCTCCCAACCCTAACCCTTGGATCTATGTATGCCTCTTGTCAGCAACCTCAACCCAGGATGCCTTCACCGCTTCCGCTCCTAGACAACGCCTCTTAAACCTTGCAAGATTCAAACAAACAGAAACTCCGCGCGTTCCGCCAAAGTGCCACGGCACATCGCCTTGATATGCTTGCTGCCAATCGTAGCTCGCACATATCCATTCGTCTCCATCCTACTTTGTACAAGGCATCCCCCAGCTTGTGCCAAACCATGATCTTCCTAGCCAGACCCATCAGGATGGTTGCTCTTGACCCTGTTGCTGACCCTCAACCGTCTCTTTCGCATATGCTGGAGCCTCCAGCACCTCTCCTTGGTCTGTCCACACCGCTGCCAGCTCAGCCTCGATCTCATCCCGTCTCTTCTTCCATTCATCCACTTGTGCCAGCCGCTCGCGCAACTCCTGTAGCTCCTTCTCAACCTGCATCTTCTCTCGCTCCGTTCCAATCCGCTCAAATTCCCATTCATCTCCTCGCTCTCCCATCCCTAGAACTAGGTTGTACGTGTGGTATTTCTTAAGGGATGCCCGGGTCGAGATAGTGATTAGGGCTACCCAGTATTAGCCTCAAACGTGTAGGATGAAGAGGTGAAATGAAATCAACTTACTGATGCCCCTTTCCTTGCATGTTTCATAGAGTAGGCCCTCCACGTCACTTGACACTGCACTTGTGCCTTCATCTACAATGGCATACTGAGGTTCGTGATACAGCAGGCGGGCAAACCCCATGCGCTGCTTCTCACCTCCGCTGAGCACGTCCTTCCACTCCTTTCGCGTATCCCATCCTCCCTCTCGATCAGGGAGATAGCCGAGCCGCGCTGCCTCCAGGATCTTCTTGAGATCATCCTCTGACTTGCGCTTTTCCCTCATGTCCACGTGGCCGTCAGGATAGATAACTTGGTCTCGCAGTGTGCCTGGGCTCAGGTATGGCCGTTGTGGGAGGAACATGATGCCATCTTGACCGATGTTCTTGGGCCGGCTCACCAATCCGCGGTATACCGGCCAGAGTCCGGCAAGGATTCTCGAGATTGCGCTTTTGCCCACTCCATTGGGTCCCGAAATCTGCCCGCTGTTAGAAATAATACACGCCACGTACAACTCGACTTACCAGTAGATGCTCCCCTCTTCGGATGATGATAGACAACGAGTCTAGCAACTCCTCGCCTCCCTGTGGCCACAACCCAGGAGCCACAACAGGGACGTGCTCAAATCGAACACCATCGAATCCCTTCTGGATTGTCCCTTGGACATCTGACAACGAATACAATTCGCTCTGGCCACCTCGAATATGGTAGGCGTTGGCATGTACCCGATGTAGTGTTGAGATGAGCGTGTACACACGGCTAGTGTATCCTGCCAGTTCTGACAGGTCCTTGATCGAGTACATCATACGACCGCCAGCGTCGGCAAGCGAGAGCATGAGCCTCTTATTAGTAATGAACTCCTTCATGCGGTTGCGCTCTCGGCCACCTCTGTGTCCATTCTCGGACATCTCAGCTCGACCACCCACGCCACCCCACGCCGGCAGGAAAACTGGCAATGATGCCAGAAGGTATCCGTAGGCACTCCAGCTGTATTTGAGGATAAAGTCCTCGAGGATATTGTATCGGATCTTGAGCATATAGATGCCTTCCATCCATGACTTCAACGATTTGAACTCACGGTTCAGAAACGTCTTCTCCGTCTCCGCACCGCCATAGAACGCAACCTCTTCAGCATTGGCAATTAGCCTGGCGTGCAAGCTTCGGAAGTCGCCCTCTTTACGGCCTTCCACCGCTTTTAGCTTGCCGAACGGTGGGGAAAGCCTTCGAAGGATACTCGCAGTCAAGAAGTAGTTGCTCATGAGGCCAGTCAGGGCGAGGGGACCCAGTGACCGATATAGCTGGTAATTGAAGACGCACAGGTCCACAAAGGGTTTCCCAAGCGAAGAGTAGATGTTGGCTGCCGCTGCGCAAAACAAAGTGAGGTCTTGGGTAATGAACTGATCTGCGCTTTGGCCAACGCCTCCGTCCAGATTTGAGAGCTTGTAGTAATTGAGATTGTCGTTGAGGTAGAGATCATGGATATATCGTGTGAGTCGCGTTCGGAAGGCGATTGATACCTTGGACTCAAGGAACTTGATCATGGCATTGGTATATGAGGCAAAGCCACCAAGCCCGCACCACTGCTAGTCGTGAGCGATCAACTTTCAGTATGTCATTTGCTTTCGACTTACCTTGAGAATACCCCAGAGAAATGCTTTGCCGTTTCCAGCAACAAGATCGCGTACAATCTCACCATCCAGGCGGGCCACAACCAATGACAGATATGTCCGTAGCATCAGAAACACGCCATGGCTAAGCAATAGCCCAGCTTCCTTACTCGACCATCTCGGGATCATGATACTCATCAGGCTCAGAAACTGGTGCAGGAACGCGAGGTTTAGGCCGGGCTTGGTTTGTGCTGCAGGCACGGTGCCTTCTCGCAGTCCAGACACGCGTGGAGGGTTGAGGAATAGACGTCGGTGGGCGTCGAAAGTGAGTGGCTTGGTTGTGTTGATGACAACCTTGGAGGTGCCATCCTTGTAGGGGACATAAATGGTTCGCGAGCCATCCTTGTTGTGCAGCCAGGAATTGGTGCGCACGAGTTTGCGGCCTTGCTCCCGCTCATGCCGGCGATTCTTCCACCATCGACGCCCTCCCTCTGCGCCAAGGATAATGGAGGCGGCGAGTGCCAGCGTCGCGAGGATACGAGTCGTGCGAGACGTTCGACGCAGCCTCGTCTGGATTTTTCCGGACCATTTGTCGAGAAAGGCCGCCAGCTGTTCCTCTGCGGCAGTATGCCGCAATGTCGATTGCGCAGCCATGCGTACCTGGGATGCGATGATGGGATATGGGGATCCAGGGATGACGTTGAATGTGTTGGAGAAGCTTCCCCACAGCAGCACCGTCGACTCTTTGAGCCTCAAAGAGACACCCTTACTTCCACATCAGGCGACAGACTGTTGCACGGGCTGGAACGGAATCAAAAAGTTGCGCAAACGATGAACGGGTACGAGATGCGTTGATGCCAGAATCAGATTGCCGAATCAATTACGGACAGTTGTGTGCGATGGCTACAGAGCCATCATGGCGTGGCATGTGAATTCGGCTTCCGAGGCAAGAGCACATGCGACTGGCCCACGCCCGCGTCTGCTTGCAACCTCAGGTGCAGCTGACGGAAGCAGCCAGCTTGGAATGACGCCACAGTGTCCAGTCACATGATGTAGGAAAAGCTGGGGAAAAAATCATGGGGAACGATGCTGCGTCCGCCCGAAATATTCGGCTTTTGATTGGCTGGAGCGCTCAAACCCGTCTCCACGTGCTGTCATGAGCACCTACCCTGAACAATAACATTTGAGGGCTTGGAAATGTTCGATGTTTAGGAATCCCCATGGCGTTAGGTGCATTTCTACATTTTTTCGATTTTAAGGACGAGCTGGGTATACGTTATTTGAGCCAATTGTGGATTACTGGATTGTGCTTGTCCTAGATTGCTGCGACTCTCAACCGGGTTGAGGAGCTGGCCTGAAAGAGACCGCTCCAGACCGCATCCTCCAAACAAGAGGGCGCGGGAACACAGTAGAAGGGTCTCAGGTCAAAGACATTATTACGAGTCCAACCGAGGAGACGAGGAGCCATGCATCCAGGCGGTTCACAAGCTCATGTCCTTGAAGCCCAGCATGGGGCAACTTCCGCATAAATGGGACGAATTGACATTGAGCGTCGATCCGCTAACTTGTGAGTAGCCAGGGACATGGGTCAGGGCCCCGCGACTCAGCATCAGTCCCCGACAGGCCGTGACTTGTGCCAATTCATTGCCAGTTCACACGTACATCTCAGTTGTGCAGCCAGCTGCCATGGCACTTCTTAGGGTCCAGGGACAGGCCATGACAGACCCATTGGGTGACCTACCTTGAATTACAGTAGCCTCACAACGCGAGCGAGCGGTTGTTTCGGGGTCCAGAGACATAGCATGCCCCCGGGAAGCCATGCGGAGGTTCATGGCAATCCTTGACCATCCCTGCCAATGTTCTCAAAAGAACGCATGCATTGCCGACAGAGAAATCGAGGAGAACCTCCAATCCAAGGTATTAAGGCGCAAGGGTCCGACTGGAATTGGAACAGCGGCAGGCGGTCTTTAGACCGGCCACAGCGGGTATGTAGGTTTTTCAACTGGTCAATTTTGAGGGGCCCACGATGCTGGGGATATCACGTATCCGGGCGCCAAAGCGACCAATCACGCCGCCAGAACAGGTCATATCTTCCCGGACGTGCAAGGTTGATGCTTTTCTTCGTGTCTCAGAGAGACTGCTGGGAAGTGCTTTTTGCGGGAGCCTATGCTTGATTTAGCAGATCGTTATATCCCCATCGCCGTTGTAGTTTCTCGTAGCCTTCTCCCTGGCGCTGAAGCGTTGCAAATGCTCCATCATTGGCGACCATGGAGATGAAGGCTCCCGCAAAAAGCACTT
>JABFFE010000970.1:0-16125 GCA_013623625.1 Fusarium setosum | reverse complement strand
CGATGGCCCCCGTCAACCTCGAGGCCTGCGCAAGGCCAATCATCCTGGCTCTCCAGCCGTACCGCTGCGCGCGAGAGCAAGTTTTGCCCCTCCCCCGCCATCCCCCCCTTCAAAAAAAGATACAACAACATTGACTGACCAACCCCTCCTCCGCAGTGATTACAAAGACGACGGCACAAACATCCTCCTCGATGCCAACGAGAACGCGTACGGGCCCTCGCTCCAGGAGGACGTGGCCAGCGCCGGCGTCGACGTCGACTTCCTCGGCCTGCACCGGTACCCCGACCCTCACCAGGCCCCGCTGAAGCAGCGGCTCTGCTCGCTGCGCAACACCCACGCCCACACGCCCAGGACCCTGACCCCGGAGAACCTGTTTGTCGGCGTCGGCAGCGACGAGGCCATCGACGCCCTGCTGCGCTGCTTCTGCGTCCCGGGTCGGGATCGCATCCTGACATGCCCGCCCACGTACGGCATGTACTCCGTGTCCGCCCAGGTCAACGACGTGGCCATCGTCAAGGTCCCGCTGCTGCCCGCTCCGTCGTTTGCCATTGACGTCCCTGCCGTGCTCGACGCCCTGTCCAACGAGCCCAACGTCAAGCTCGTCTACCTATGCTCGCCCGGAAACCCCACCGGTTCGCTCCTCGCCAAGGCCGACGTCCAGCAGATCCTCGACCACCCGACGTGGAACGGCGTTGTCGTCCTCGACGAGGCCTACATCGACTTCGCCCCCGAGGACTCCTCCCTCGCCGAGTGGGTCACCGAGTTCCCCAACCTCGTGGTCATGCAGACCCTCTCCAAGGCGTTTGGCATGGCTGGCATCCGTCTCGGGGCTGCTTTCACGTCACCCCCGATCGCCCGGCTGCTGAACAGCTTAAAGGCCCCCTACAACATTTCCAGCCCCACCAGTGCTCTTGCGTCGTATGCCGTCTCCGGGGATGGCCTCGCAGTCATGAGCGGGAACCGCGCCCGTCTCATCGAGCAGCGTGACCGTCTTATTCAGGAGCTGCCCAAGATTCCGGGTGTGGGTCGTCTGCGAGGCGGCACCGAGAGCAACTTTTTGCTCTACGAGATGCTCGACTCGGCTGGGAACCCGGACAATGCGACAGCGCTGGCCGTCTACGAGAAGCTCGCCGAGACCAAGGGCGTCGTCGTGCGGTTCAGGGGCAAGGAGCACGGATGTCTGGGCTGCCTGCGCATCACAGTCGGCACCGAGGCCGAAGTGACAAGATTCCTTGAGTCGCTGCGGGTGACGCTGGCTGAAGTGAGAAAATCATAGAGCAATTGACACCAAAAAAAGGGGGAAAAGGGTGATAAAACAGACGGCGTCCTAGTTTAGATCTAGGTTCTCTAGACGTAATCTCGTGTGAATTTATAGAAGCAACGCTCATGACATCAAAGTCATTCTTCCTTTTACATCAAAGTAATCCTGACGCCTAGTTTCTATCATAGGTATTCCATAACGCCTTTCATCAGTCTAGTAGCCCTCCCCCGGGGAAATGGTTCTAACAGTGAAATGTACACATAATAAATTGCTCATGCCCACCCCAAGAGCAAAAGAACGGTGCCGACACTGAACGACGCCAGGACAACGTCCGCCCTTGCGAGGCTAGCAGCATCTTCAGACTTTGTAGCTTTGGGCTTCTCCTCGGTCGGCGACGGCGTGACCTTGATCTTGGACTCGCCCGTATCCTCGGGGTTCCAGTCGGTGCTGCGAATGACCTTGATGTCGTCGCCCTGTAGCGGCGCAGGCGCCTTATCCAGCAGCAGACCCTGGACCGTCTCGAGCGCGCACATCTGCTGGCCGAGACCCGGGTTCCCGTCGAAGCCGCTGACCCACCAGCGCATACCACACTGACGACCGGTCTTGCCGCCGGTGCAGGTCTGGACGGCGGCCTTGGCCGTGGGCCTGAGGACGCGCTCGACGTGGCCCCGCAGGGAGGGCTGCATCTTGACGGACTGCCACATGAAGCGGGACAGGTAGGCCTTGAAGGTCGACATGTCCCAGTTGCAGGTGTTGACGGTCTCGCAGGCGGCCTCGAACATGACGTTGGTGGAGTTGTCGAAAGGTGAGAAGAACCAGTCGGTGCCGTCGAGGAGGCGCTCAGACCGTTCCTTCCACTCGGGCTTCCCGGTGTAGTTTGCGAGGACGGCGGCGCCATACAGGTAGATGCCGCTGGTGTAGGTGAAGGAGTGGTAGGTGGTCTTCTCGCAGTTGTCCCCCACGCTGGCGCCGTCGTAGACGTGGTAGTTGTTGTTGTCGATGAAGCCGACCTCCCAGGACCAGTCCCAGACCTTGCCGGCCCACTCGAGGTAGGTGTCGTTGCCGGTGGCGCGGGCGAGGCGGGCGGCGAGCTGGAAGAAGCCGCCGTTGCTGACCGAGTTCTTGTAGGTCAGGCCGTTGGGGTTGGACGGGTAGATCTGCCAGAGGAGGCCGCCGCCGCAGGCCGACGTGTTCCAGCGGCCGACGAGCTCGTTGAAGACGTTGGCGCTGATGTCGAGCCACGAGGGGAGCTTGGTGTTGGGCTGGGGGAAGTTGCGCTCGGCGGCCGAGAGCACCGCGGAGCCCCAGAAGAAGAGGTCGTCGTTGCCCTCCTCGTCGGCGTGCTCCACGGGCATGTAGTCCTCGCCCTGGCCGAGGTTGGTGGGACCCAGCAGGGCCTCGATGACGACGTCGTTGTAGCTGGGGTCGCCCGTGTAGTGGTAGTAGTCCAGCATGGTGCCCCAGAGAGCGCCGGCAACCCACCAGTAGTAGGGGTCTTGGAGGTCGCCGAGGTCCTTGGGGATCGAGGACTTGTTGCCGCTGTAGTAGGACATGGCGTCAAAGGCCAATGTTGCTGCGACATCCTTGATGGAGTCTTGAAGTTGTCAGTAGTTGAGGTTGAAGTTATTGTAGATGCCACATACCGGAATTGGTGATGTCCAACGACTTGGGAGCGGTTTTGCCGGCGGCAGCGGCGAGCGAAGCCACACTGGCCAGAGCCAAGAGCTTCATGGTGTTGATAGGGAAAATCGAGTGTCGCTCAGCGATAGTTGTTGTGTCTTTCTTCACCAGGAAGATGGATGAGGTGTAAGTGAGCGAGGGGTGCAAGTGTGATGTCGCCGGAGTAACTTTTCAATCTTGACAGATAAATGAATGAGTGACCGTGTCAAAGTGAGAGGCAGCCCGATGCCAGATGATGTCGTTTGAGCCGAGTAGAGTGTGAATGAGCGTCGAGTTGTATGTACAATACCGGAGGTTATGATGTTGAGCGGGAGGTTAAATCACACAAACGGGGGGGAAAAATAAGACGAAAAAAAAGAGCGTCCAAAGAGTAAAAAAGAAAAAGTCAATCAAAGAGGGCCCATCACCCGAAGCGATGCGATACGATAACCAAATGAGAGGAATACGAGAGAACGAAATAAGCTGAAGCTTCGACAAGCACGATTCTCGAGGCTGGACTGGGCTAGAACAAAACGGCCAGGTCCCAAAAGGTGACAAGCGGGCGCGCGAGGCGGGCTATTAAAAGGTCCCCCTTCCAGTTGGGCTGGCGTCTAACGTTGGGGCCGCCGGCGGCTGTTTTCAGACAAAAACACGGAGAAACGAATGATTCAGAAGAAAAGGACGTCAAGAAGAAGAACAAGAGAGAGCTGAAAAAAAAAGACGCCTCAAACGCCGAGGATCGTTGGCCCTTTTTTGTGGTTTGGTTTCTCTCCCCGCATGGTATGGTACACAGCCTGGACAAGCTCCAGCAGGTACCATGCCCCCCCTGATGATCCACGATTGCTCGGCGATCAACCCGTGGCTTCTGGCCACTGACAGGCCTGGAAACGTAGCCCACTGGAGGCACCCGTGTTACAGACTGATGGTCCATTGTTTCGTCTGGCCGCGCGGGTAAGGGAGTTTTGTTTGGAGCCCCATCGCCAACCATCGGCCAGTTTTGTTTGTCTGTTGTCGCCAGCCCCAAAAACATTCATCTGGTCATTGATTTGGCGTTTGAATGAGCAATAACGCCTTCTGAACCAAGTTGTAAAGTCGATCAGGGGTACAGGGGTACGTAGCCCCGCTGGAGGTGTCTTGGGGCTAGGCTCTGTAGATTCAGCGCCATCCTCCATAACAGCTGTCTCTGAGAAATCATGAAATGGAAGTCATCAGGGCATTACTCTAGCACAGCCCGCGCCTACAGTCTCAGGCATAGACTTCAATCATCCCAAGATCCCAATGCCATTAGATGTAACCATCCAGCTAGTGTAAACAATCCCTGGCCCCATCAACTCTGCATTAACGTTACCCACTCGTCCGTCCCTTGCTTGACCATCCAATGGCATTGTCCAACCAGCACCCGACAAGATACCTCCGTTGAAACAGAGGAACGACGCCCAAGACAGGCACACGCAAGCATCAGCCGCCCCCCAAAAGGGGGGTTCAGTTGAAACTTGAAACTCGCTGTAGGATCGTCACCAAGGAACCGTTTTGCCAGGGCTGGGTGTTTGGTCTTGATTGATCCCTCTAAAGTCATCCATACCGCGCAAAAGCCTTCAGCTGTTGCGTCACACCGTGAACGGATCTTGTGCCTCGATGCGACGGAACCCTACAGGCCGAGTCAGACACGTGGAATTTCGACCCGCCGTCACAAAAACAGAAAAGCGAGTCCTTGACAGATGCCCAAAGAAAGGAAGCGTTCGGCGCCACATCCCCATTCGGCCTGGTTCTGGACCCTGTCCGTGGCTCGTTTGGAGAGGGCTCTGTAGGCAGTGACATCAATGGTTCGTGCTTCTTGTCTCCGCTGTCAGTCAAGATGAAAAAGGCACTCTGAACGAGAAAGAGATTGCAAAGAAAAAGAGTTCATGGCCAAGACCTTGGCTTGCATGTGAAAGCTGGATATGTCTCAGCTCAGCAACAAGATGCACACCTCGTATATGGATATCACGGCCGATCGGATCATGGCCGGAGGTAATCTTCCTCTCAAGCCTCACAGCAAGCCCGTCAGCAGAGACAGGGCTGGTCATTAATCAGACTTTCCGCAAAGCCTTTCCCGCTGTTTGTCACAGCCTTGGCTCATTTCTGATCATCACCTCAAATTGATCGGATGCGCCTTGTTGAGCTTTGCATCGACAGTATCGTTCCATCCGACCAACTGTTGGTGAGTCCAACTTGATTGACTCTGGCACGGTTTTGCGGAATGGAGACGAGTTTCAAATCTACTTGATGTTCCACCTGTATAGAATCTCACTGGTTGGATATCCGTCATCGATAGCAAGACCTCACAGCTCTCGATGAGCCATCTATCCATAAATAGATTCATAGCATGTGCAGTTCATATCGGCATTTCGCTTAGTCCATGTCTCGGACAATCAGGAACAAATCAAGGCGATAAAAGGCGGCTACTCGGCAGAGGTGTCTCTGATAGAAGCCACCGCAGCCATCTTCCTTTCCCTTGATTCAACACATTTGCTATTCCTTGCCTCCATTCCCAATGCCGCGCAATCGCTACTTGTGCCCAGAACGCCACGGAAATGCTCATTTTCAAGACCAAGAAGGAAAAAAAAAAAACAGCAGAATCAATAAACCTGCGCCTCAGACCAACATCGGGGGTATATCGTCCAACAAAATCCCAACCGTCAAATGGGCATCACCAGAACCGCACGTGTCCCTTGCTCTTTTTCTCTCGTCGACGTCCTTCTCCTTCCCGGGTAGTACTTTGCTCGGCGGTATCCTGAGTTCCAGGCTCCGTCATATCATCTGCTCGTCCATGTGTCACCATACCCAACCGGCCATGACAGCACCGCACAGCGTCACAAGAACAGCTCTCCGCACATCGGTTCGCAGCCTCCCGCCTGCGCTGTCGCTGTCGGTCGCGATGGGCACAGACACAAACTCGGTGCCACTCGTCGGCGTCGCAAACGTCTCTGTGAATGAGTCCGGATCCTGAGGCACGGCGGCCATGGTCAAGACGCCCCATTCCACCTCTTTGCCGGAAAATGTTGACGTCCATGTCACCGCGGTTGGGCCCGTGTTGACGCCATCGTCGTAGCCGTCTGCGAAACTCGAGTATCCTGAACATGTCGCCTCGGTCGTTCCGCGGAGAGTGCACTCTAGATTGGCAGTCCTGGACATGTTAGTATTCCTCTGGATGTCCCGTCACTGGATACATACAGAGTCGATGTGTGAGTCCCGTGAAACTGAATTGTGTCGGAGCCTTCGATAAGTATAAAGGGAAACTCGAGCGATAAATCACATCCTGACGGGTCTGAATCGGTCGCATCGGGGCAAAATATGGTGTATGTGGTTTCGTGGGCTTTTGAATTCTGGTGTGCGACAAGATTAGTACCGCGCGATAGCACATGGAGACTTCAGCTTACACTGGATATAATACTGCCGCGCACAACAGACCATGATTCCTTATTGTAGTAAGGTAGGTATATGGGCGCAGTAGTAATTGTCGCAGACTCCTGGTCGGCAGAAGCGACGGCGCATGAGGCTAGCAAAGCCAGCGACGTCGCTGCTGCGAGGCCCAAGGCCATGGTTGGCCGTTAAGAAATCCGGGTCGCGCACCCAGGACCAGGCGCAAATTCGCAGGGATGGCGCGGATGGAGCCGAATGGCGGTTGTCGCAATGGCCCGAGTCGACGAGAATCCTCAACGGACGGCTATAGAGACGGAGAACCCGAGCTTTTAAAGAGTATTCGTACCGAACCCCTTCCCTTTCCCTCTACCCAAGAGACCGGGTACGAGGGGGCGAGCCAAGCAAACGGGACCGATTTTGCCGTGCGGCTCTCGGCGTCGAGTGCCAAGGGCTAGGCGAGCGAGGATGGAAGAGGTAGGTGATGGAGTGTGTCGAAAGAGGAGAGAGAGAGAGATAAAGTAAAGACGTAACATTGCTGGCGGGAAAAAGAGACCAAATGACGGGGACACTAGACTCTGGGCAAAGGCGAGACCGGGTCAATTTGTGGTGAGGTGCCAAGACCGAGCCATCACAGAGTCTGTCGTTCCAAGACGCGATGCCAAGACTTGGTATCCGAAGAGCCAAGACTCGGAGGGTCGAGACTGGGAGAGTGCCAAGGATGGCGCCAGTTGTCGCCATGCTGTGTAGAGAAGTCACGACAGGCAACAGGAGAGTCGTCAGAGTCAAAGAGAAGAGGCAGAGTCACGATGACCTCGATTCACTTCAATTGTCACAGACAATGGACCAACAGGCGCTTGCGGGCGGATGTTGTCGCGCGCCGACAGTGTCCAAGGGGCATGACGATCTCTGACCCACCATCAAGATGGCTTCCAGGGAACAAGATTTAACTCTGATAATAAAGCTAGAACTAGTCTTGAGTCAAGATGAGCTAATCTCTTGGAGGCAGCCATACCCATGCGAGTTGTCATCGCCCGTCTTTGGTAGGTAAGCAAGACGCCTTGCTTGATACAGCTTCACCACCAAGTCAATGATGGACGACCCGGATATCGCTCACGTCTTGGCATGGCCGCCAACAAAGTGCCTCATCGTGACGGGTCGACTGACACGGGCTTCTCTCGGGGAGGACAAGGGCCTGTGGAATTGCGTATCATGTCCGGGATGGTGGTCTCGACGCCACCTCGATGAAACTCTCAAGACTCTGCATCTTTCCAGGTAAATGAAATCGATAGTCTCAACGGTGTCCGAGTAGAATCGACTAGCAGTCCAGTTCTCCATCCTTCTGAAGCCTCCCCAAGCCACTCTCCCCACAGATCTTCAAGCCTCTCTCGCACTCTATCTCAACCTCTAAATTGTCCATGCATGCCGATCCTTTTGCAGCTTAATAATGATTTCAAGTCTGATACCAATACAACCAACTCCTTTACACCTAAATGTCCAAGTTTCCCCCGTTTTTGCCCCTAACCGACTCTAGACCCCGAGTCTTTTTTTTTCTTTCCCAAGACGGATATTGGCTGCCTTACGATGGTGGCCAGGGCTCATTTCCTTTTTATAACCGAGAGGGTGTCCGAGGGTTTGTTACAGTATAGCGCCATTTAAGAAGGATTCGATAAAGTGAGATTTAAGAAGGGGTGATTCGACCTGCCATTTTTGCTCACCTCGTTCTCCTGTTTTGACTCTATCGTCGTTCTTTTTTAAAAAGTAATCCAACTGCGATCGTCATTCTTTCAAACCCCGACTTGATCCATTCGTTTCTTGATACTGGTACTGTATCGTCACTCATTTAAGCTTACCCATAACAATAATCCTAAAATGGCCCGCTCTCTCGCCCTCCTCGCCTGCTCGGTTGCCGCCGTCGCGGCCCAGACCACCACCGTCAACTTCTTCATGCCTCTGTACGACCCGCAGCCTCTCGACGCGTCTGTCATCGCCGTCAAGGACGGCGCCACCACCCTTGCCTTCCACTGCGCCAAGGACACCGAGTCGGACGAGTGCGGCGTGGTTGGGACCGAGACCATTGTCGGCGGTCCCTCTACCATGCACCTGACCTACTCGGCTGAAGGCGACGGAGAGGACGTTGGTTTCATGTAAGAGACTCTCTCTCACCAAGTTGATTACCCGTCCCGCTCTAATATAATGCCATCAGGACCCAGGACTTCCAGTGCAAGCTCGACCCCAAGAAGGACATGGCAACCTGCTCCGTCACCGTCATCCAGGAGCTCTCCGGCTCCGAGACGACCTCCATCACCACCACCTCGGCCAAGGGCTACAAGGAGTTCGTCATCCCCATCACCGTCACCGCCGGCGTGTCCAAGCTCAACGGCGACAAGGAGGATGGAGACGACGAGGCTGCTCCCGGCGCCTCTGCCACCGACTCTGCTCCCACCGGCGTGTCCAAGCCCAAGGCCAGCGATGCCAAGGCTACCGGCGCTGCCGAGTCCACCCCCGAGGCGACGCCCGTCAGCACCGACAACGCTGCCGGTCCCATGGTTACTCAGAACGCCGTCCTGGCTGGTGTTGCTGCTGTTGTTGGAGGTGCTGCTATGTTGCTGTAAACGTTGTGGGGGTTGGAGTATGAGTATACGTAATTTGGATGAGCCGTTACGCATTGCATAGCGTCTAGTTCTAATACATAATTTGGGCCATGTTGCGGATCTTTTGGAGTTGTGAATGTTGGCGTCTTCAAAGCTACCCTTTAATCAACCCCAAGTCGTTATCAATCAAGGTTAAAGTCTAAAACGCCGCACTCTATTTAGAACCTTGCCTCGATAATACCAGCACCAACAGAATTAATCTAGATGAGACTTGATGGCGGCAGGAACCGACAATAGATTCATCAACATGAGATTTCAAGATATTGGGAATGATTTGATGTTGACCCGCGATGCTTATTGCTCCAACCTTGATTGTCGCTCACCAGCGTCCAACGCGCTCTCTTTTATTGTTCGTCTTCAATTTTCTTTTTTAACTTGAGCGGCTAAATTATATCATAAGAGCATTAATGAGACAAGCTGGTGTCCCCAGCGAGAAAATGAAAATGCTTTGATCAAATGCAAGGCAGTCGCCAATGATGCATCAACACATAACAATCATGCTGAAATCAACGAAAATGCCGAATCTTTCCAACGTCTTCCGCAAACAATCCGAACTGAAACAAAAGGGTATCACATTCTATCGCTCTCGTCTCTCATGTCTGATCCTCTCTGCCGTCAAGCCAGCTCGTGCAGTGAATACACCGCGCAGACTGCATCTCGTCAGCTCACATCATCCATCATCCGAGGGCACCTCCTCACCTTTTCATTGATCCGCTGTCTGCAGTACTTGCACTTCTTGGTATGCTTGATGATGGGGTCAGTCGACGCTAGCTGGTACAGGTGCGCCAGCCCGTAGAGGGAAAACCCAAGCATGGCGAACGAAATCACCTGGTTGATGAACGATCTTGTCTCTGTCAGTATCCTGACCAGCATATTTTGAAGAGCGAATCTACTGCCTTACCCGTACGCCATAACCACGGCGCCATCCTCTTGTGCCTGGTGCAGCGTGTTGTAGCCCTTCTCGGCGTCAAAGTTCGGCCCCGTCCTGAGCACCGCAAACTTCTCCTCCATGTTCTTGTTGATGGGCAAGAGGATGGATATGGGCGGCATGAGGACATCGCTGACAAACGACTTGACCAGGTCCGTGAAGGCGGCCGCGAGGCTGTCTGACTTGTGAGCTTCCCCCATCATATTGACCGTGAGATACACTTCTCGACTTACATCAGACCAAAGGCAATCTGCAGAATGTTCCCCTGGAAGGCAAAGTCGACAAAGCCGTCCCAGAAGCGCCGCACCCTCCGCTGACCCCGTCCGAGCAGCGAGTCCGTCTCGCCCGAGCCCGCAGACTCCTCGTCGTGGAACCCTCCAGGCATGGTGCGGTAGCCAGTTGGGCGGGAGGTTCCCCAGAGTCGAGGGAGGCCGAGGCGGGAGGCGGCAAACATTTGCTGGGTGAGGAGGGTTGCGGGAGTGAAACGATGCAGAGCCTGGATTCAAAAGCAGGGTTTTACAAAAAAGTATGAGATTCCTGGTGTGGCATGATGATGATGCGCTGGATGCGCTGGATTTACATGCCTTGTCGATCGGTTTATGTGAGTTGGCTTGTGTGACGTCACCGGCGCTATTGCCAGGGATGTCTCTCAGGGCGTCTCAAGAGTCTTGGTTGCGCGTGATGATCATAGTGCAACAACAATCGACGATCAATAGACTCATCCATGATCAAGATTAGATAGACCAGCTATCGTATTACTATCTGAGATTTACTAGATATTCGTATGCCAGTTGCGTGGCTCTGTATGTATAAGTCAAATAAATGAATGATCTGCCAACACCCCCCCAGCCAACCATATAAAACAAGTCAAAAGCACTCTGGTATCATACCCGCCACCCAAGACCCAAATTTGCAAGCAAAGCAAAATCAATTAATCATTCTAGCTGTCATCAAGTTCGTAAGGAAAGTCACCTTAGTAGCTGCCCTTGCGAGGCTTCCACTGTCTCTTCCTCTCTCTCCGCATGAGGCAGAGATGCGCCGTCCAGTAGACCATGGCCGCGAGCATGAACCCAGAGGCCACCCACGTGAGAGCAAGGAACTTGTTCCCCTGCGACGCAGAGATGCCAACGTCGTCGCCGAGGTGGTTGATCTTGTGCACGCCCTTGTTGCCCGCCACCGTCACCAGGATGCTGCCGATAGTGAGGAACAAGGCGGCAAAGGTTGCGAGGACGACGTTGGCCGCGTTGACGCCGCGGTGGGAAAATAGAAAAAAGGCCCCGAGACAGGCCAGCATGGACAGACCGGAGAAGCCAACGCCGAGGACGTACAGGACGAACAGGGCCAGCAGAGCAGAGTTGAGCATGTTGATCGAGTCCTGGATGTCGTCGGGCCAGTTGATGTCGGCAAGACTAAGATCGAATGGACCCACGTCGAGCTGGTGGTCGAGCATCTTGGTCAGGTTGAAGCGTTCTGCAAAAGGATCAGTCAGTCTACTACCTCAACTTGTATTTCGAGTAACTCACTCTCAGGAGCCGACTCGGTGCAGTTGGTCACGTTGAAGCCAGCACCAGGGGTCGTGGCATTCGGCTTGTAGTCTCCGTCACAAGTGGTCATGACATGGATCGAGTACCACTCCGAGATGCCGAGCTTGTCGGCCAGCTCGTCGGCGACGTCGCCCGTGATGTCGTTGATCTCCCCCTTGATGTCGTCCTTGACTTTGTCCCACTCGTCAGAGATCTTGCCAAAGAGGCTGTCGTCGCCGTCCTTGTTTGAAGCGTCCTTGTCGGTGTCGAGCAGGTTGTGGCCCAGCATGGACATGTTGAGCTGGACATTTTGTTAGTAATAAGATCAACCAGTGTGACTATGACTGTGACTTACCCTTGCTACAGCATAGTCTTCCATGAAGCCGTCATCATGACCGGCAAAGAGGCAGAGGATGGAGAGGATAAAGGCCACCAAGGATAGGACCAAGGGGAAGAAGACGAAGAACCGTGATAACATGGTTTGGGGGGTAAAGGTGTAAGTCGTCGTATGTGTCTCCTATCGCAAAGGGTTCGCAAGAAAAAAATATAATGTCAAAAATACTTATCAAATGAATGTCCAGAGAGGGAACATCAACAAACCACGTCTTCTCTCAAGAGGGTGGTGTGTCCTATATACCTTGTCCCGGCCCTTTGAGATCGATCATGATGCAACACAACTACCGTGATTCGCGGCCAAGAACAAGCAACCACAAAAAAGGTGAACCGCCCAAAGACCCTGTCTCACCGATGTCCCTGTATGAGCGCATCGTCTTCTGCAAATCATGACCCGAAACAAAGACCCTCCTCCGCGGGCGGCCGTCGTGTCACCAATCGACGCTGGCCGCGGCCCCGAGGCGCTTGCGTCATGATTCGGTGCGTCTTCTTTGCGGCAACTTTTTTTGTCCTTCTTTTTCCCAATGGCTGGGAGAACCGGTTTTGGCGGTGGTTGTGGTGGAGGACCCTGGTTCTTTTAGCCTGGCGGCTGGGGGGCATGCTTGTTCAGCCATTGTCAGCCACTCGGGACACTCAGACAGGACGCGCGTGAAACTGGGGCGTTTTGCCGGCACAAAGACAATGTCATGTGTTTCTATGTTTGTCAATCAAAGAGGCCTCTTTTCTCGTGTTTGACACAGGCCTTGTGGGTTGAGTGGATCTTTCAAGAGTTTGGAACTCAGAGTTGCTGGGCGCGCGGATGCTCGCAAGGCCGACGAGGACCCTGAATATTTTTTGCTGTTTGACTTAAGCATAACGGCGCGAAATTGTCTGGGTAAGGTTTGACTTCGTATTCACGGTGGCAAAGTCCAGCCAAAGTTTGTGCCTGATCCAGAGCAACTTGGTTCAGACATATGAGGTAACGCATAATGAAACCAAGAGGTATTGATCTCAGTCGTTTCTTTGTCTACACAACTACTTGTTTATTTCTTTGAGTCAGTCTTGCTCATCCTTGTTAGTCCAGCTAACCAGTCGGGCTCACCATCAAGCAGCGGGTCTCATCCGCTTCAGCATTCGGACGGCTTCCGTAGCTCAGTTGGTTAGAGCGTCGTACTAATACTTCACACCGAGTATACGGTAATAACATGCGAAGGTCTCAGGTTCAAGCCCTGGCGGGAGCAATCCCAGCGCCCTCCGAATGAATTTTTTGGTGTTTTTGTTGATATCTTTTTGTTCCGAGGTTGTGGTGGTGATTTGGTGGTGAAACGGACGGGTTCAACGACGATGACGGGGGTTGCTAGGAAACCCGAGGAGGAAGGCAAGTGCGAAGAAGAGATTGTGGGAAAGAGTGGATAATTCGAGACAGGCATTAGTAAAGACACAGGGCTCCATGTCTTTCCTCCCTTTTCGTCTATCTTGAACGGATCTGTTGGCATCCCGCGGAACCCGCTACACATGTGTCTCCGAAAGACGAACAGCGACAGATTTAGGACGCTTTGAGCCGCCTAATGGGGTCTTCAGAACCCGAATTATAGTTATGAGCGACGTTCAACAAACCTGAGCAGTAGCGCTGGAGATAGCCCAAAGAACCCATTCGAGGTGCAAGACAACTCAGATCGCAACGAGAGGAACTCGCACAGTCTTGGAGACACTAGTGGGACTAGAACTTCGGCCATTCTGTTCCTCAGAGTCAAGGGGCGGTTAACTTGTCTTGTCCCTACGCTGTCGACCTACATTGAAGGTAACGAAAGAGGGCAAAAAGCAGAGCACAACTTGTAGTGTAGTGCATTTTAGTCTATTGGGGTCCCTCGACTTTTGGGGAACACCAGTGCTGGCACGTGTCTCTCTTAGCTTGTGCCTCACCATGATAGTCCCCTTCTCTGCATCTCTTCCCACACCCGCTGCCGGTAGTTCAGAGCGGCCCAACCTCCTAGTTCGAGTACTATTGCCTATGCTTTATTCGGGTTCAAGCGCGCCAGGATTTTATAGGTTCAGTGTTCTATTTTAGACAATCCCTGATGCTGGGTATTAACACAATGGGCATGCCGAGCGAGGATCCGGGAACCAATGCTGCGCGCGCCTCACATGTGGTCAGTCGTTTTTGCATAATAATACTAAACGTGGTGATTCTTTAGGCACACACGCATAACGGCTCATCGACACAGTTGAGCTGGCATTATGATTGGACATTGGTAGGAGAGAGGCTGGCTTGCTGAGACATGCTTCCCTTACGCTATATAGCAAGTCTAAGCTGTATTAATTTATGAAGAACTTAGACTATATATTAGGTAAATCTTTAGTACTCTTATGATGATATTTTCATAAACTAACCTATTCATTGTCAAATGAACTGAGATTCTACTGTTTTTTTATCCCCCCGCGAAAGAGGCGCCGAGATCAATGCCGTCGGGCCCTTAGTTCTTCCGGTCTGTTCCTGGTTCCATGCGCTCGGATAAGGCACAACTCCAAGGATAAGGCACCAACGCGTCATGCCGGCTGCAAATCCGGGGGACGTTGTCTTGTATCTTTCCTCCAGCAATCTGTATCGAATTGACGAGGCGCTCTCCCACCAGAGGTCAATTCAATTATAACAGAAAAGGCACTATTTTTCGTTATAGAATCTGTGCTGCTAACAAAGTCACCCCCGTAAGATGTGCTGACCTCACCACAGCATGACGGCGACGTTTCCTCTCCTTGACGACACGAGCAATCACGACATTTTGGATCTGCAAGGAACCGTTTCTTACTTCCAGCAGCACCCTCGGCGGCCTGGGGGGAGGGGTCCAGGCAGCCCGACAGCCTCTCACGCTCTTATTCATCACTTTTTTTTCTTGTCTGTGTCCTCCCACACCAACAAGCTCTCCAGAAAAAGGATGTAGCATGTCCACACCATTATTATTAAAGGTGCATCCATGCACGGGAAGTCGGTGGTGAATGCTATTTGCGGGTTCTTGGTTTTCAGCTTTTTGCCCGTATCGAACATGATTCCAAAGCCAAGTTTTGGAATGAACTATCTAGGTTTCGAGTATCGCTACAGAGATCCAAGAATAGATAGACGACATCATACAGATAACCAAGACGGTCAAAGGCGTGCTCCAAGTACATCCTTCTCATGATACGAGGCAACAGGCACATGGCACAGCAGGTCCCTCACCGGTCACAGCCAAGCCTTAAAAATCTTGTTACATAACAAGACCGACTTTACTAATGCAACTTTTCGTCTTGTCTCCAATTCCCTTCCCCTCGTGGTTTTATCCCGCCTCTTTGGACGCCGGCGATACGTAAAATTCCACGCCCCCTCCACCTCAGCCTCCCAAGTACCTCCGGCCCCGAATGAGCCGCTTCTGCCCGCCAGAAAAAACCGACTTGGGTACGACTCGAGCATTCCACAAGGGTCTCTGCAAAGACAGTCAGGCGGTACCTGCAATCTGGACACTTGTAAGCAAGCCTCAAGTAGCTGCATTTGTCATTTTCAACTCATTGCAGGTCAAATGAGAGAGGGCGGCAACTCGGACAAGCCCGCGCCGTGTAGCCAATTCGGATCCGTTCACCTGACTGCGGCTGGAGACAATTGCTGTGGATTCCTCGGCCGTTTTTTTTTGCCCACCCCTTGCGCAATGACGCCAACGGCGAATGACGACAGAAAGGCGGCGTTCCAGACCGTCCAGGTGCTTTGCGGATGACTCGACAGATATGGATCTCTCTGCTGAGGGAGGACCCCGCGGATGGTGACATGCCTGTAGGTGTTATGGAGGGGTAATCAATTTCATCTTCTTCTTTCACTTACAAATGGAAGCAAAAGAAGTCAATGGATTCAATTGTGTAATCCACGCACCAGGGTCCTGACTACTTTAAAGGACGAGAACCCAATTTTTCCCTCCCCAATGATTCCACAATCCGTAATCCGACGCCTGAACTGACGATACACCATCTTCTCCGGTCGAGCACGTCAAGAGTACTTGGATACACCGAGAGCCGATAACCGATAGTCCCAAAAAGCGAGCGCCCGAGTTGTTGATTTTTTTTTTTCCCTACCTTCCTACCTGAGTCGGTAGTAATTTTACTTTTTTTTTTTTTCTTCTCCCTTAAACATCCTCTCTGCCCCCTTTTTTGCTTGTCTTATCCCTTGCTGTCGTGACGTGATCGTTAAGGTTTGAAGCCTCTTTTTTTTACTACAACGCCTAAGGTCTCGTCTCAAACAAAACTGGCCCCTTGCCTTCCGCATCATCTCGGCCCTCAATCGCGCAAACCCGAGAGAGAGAGAGAGAG